>WNWK01027939.1:0-25839 GCA_009830355.1 Cherax destructor | reverse complement strand
CAAATCTCTATATCTCGGTGAGTATTGATCGCAAAAATGTATTTTTAGCCTATTAGATTTAGAAAAAAACTCTATCATTTCATAAGAAAAATAATTTTTTTTTTTTTGAAATTCATGGACCCTGAGAACGAGATTCGAGACCCCTTGGACCCTGGAAAGGGTTAATCTGATTTAATTAATTTTATAATGAAGAAATAAAAACTATGTTCAAATTTCATAGCTTAAATACTCACCTTTACTCATTGTATACTATCTACAATAATTCTTACAATTTAGTTTTAAGTTAATTTTAAGTCTGCCCAAAATGCCCTGCATACTAGGGGCTTTTGGCATGTACACCTCATGTAATCTCAATAACCAAATGTAATTCTTTGTATCATGTCCAAATAAAAATTATTATTATTATTATTATTATTATTAGTGTGTTCAGCAGAAGTTTGTGGTTACAGGAAAGTGGGTGCGGGAGGGAAGAAAAGCGACTGGTGGAATGATGATGTAAAGACAGTAGTAAGAGAGAAAAAGTTAGCATATGAGAGGTTTTTACAAAGTAGAAGTGATGCAAGGAGGGAGGAGTATATGGAGAGAAAAAGAGAGGTTAAGAGAGTGGTGATGCAATGGAAAAAGAGAGCAAATGAGAGGGTGGGTGAGATGTTATCAACAAATTTTGTTGAAAATAAGAAAAAGTTTTGGAGTGAGATTAATAAGTTGAGAAAGCCTAGGGAAAGAATGGATTTGTCAGTTAAAAATATGAGAGGAGAGTTATTAAATGGGGAGTTAGAGGTATCGGGAAGATGGAGGGAATATTTTGAGGAATTGTTGATGAAGACAGGGAAGCTGTGATTTCGTATATAGGGCAAGGTGAGTGAGGAAGAACCAGTGGTGAGTGTGGGGGAAGTGCATGGGGCAGTTAGTAGAATGAAAGGGGGTAAACCAGCTGCGACTGATGGGATAAAGATAGAAATGTTAAAAGCAAGTGGGGATATAGTTTTGGAGTGGTTAGTGTTTTTATTTAATAACTGTATGGAAGAGGGTAAGGTACCTAGGGATTGGCAGAGAGCATGCATAATTCCTTTGCATAGAGGCAAAGGGGACAAAAGTGTAAAAATTATAGGGAAATAAGTCTGTTGAGTTTACCTGGTAAAGTGTATGGTAGAGTTATTATTGAAAGCATTAGGAGTAAGATGGAGAGCAGGATAGCAGATGAACAAAGAGGCTTTAGGAAGGGTAGGGGGTGTGTAGACAAAGTGTTTGCAGTGAAACATATAGGTGAACAGTATTTAGATAAGGGTAAAGAGGTTTTTGTGGCATTTATGGATTTGGAAAAGGCATATGATAGGGTGGATTGGGGGGCAATGTGGCAGATGTTGCAAATGTATGGAATAGGAGGTAGGTTATTGAAAGTGGTGAAAAGTTTTTACGAGGATAGTGAGGCTCATGTTAGAGTATGTAGGCGAGAAGGAGATTATTTCCCAGTAAAAGTAGGCCTTAGACAGGGATGTGTGATTTCACCATTGTTGTTCAATATATTTATAGATGGAGTTGTAAGAGAAGTGAATGCTTGGGTGTTGGCAAGAAGTGTGGGGTTAAAAGATAAAGAATCTAACACAAAGTGGGAGTTGTTACAGTTACTCTTTGCTGATGACACTGTGCTTTTGGGAGATTCTGAAGAGAAGTTGCAGAGGTTGGTTGATGAATTTGGTAGGGTATGTAAAAGTAGGAAATTAAAAGTGAATATAGAAAAGAGTAAGGTGATGAGGATAACAAAAAAATTAGGTAACGGAAGATTGGATATCTGATTGGAGGGAGAGAGTATGGAGGAGGTGAATGTGTTCAGATATCTGGGAGTGGACATGCCAGCAGATGGGTCTATGAAGGATGAGGTGAATCACAGAATTGACGAGGGAAAAAAGGTGAGTGGTGCACTGAGGAGTCTGTGGAGACAAAGAACTTTATCCATGAAAGCAAAGAAGGGAATGTATGAGAGTATAGTTATACCAACGCTCTTGTATGGGTGTGAGGCATGGGTTGTAAATGTTGCAACAAGGAGAAGGCTGGAGGCAGTGGAGATGTCATGTCTGAGGACAATGTGTGGTGTGAATATAATGCAGAGAATCCATAGTTTGGAGATAAGGAGGTGTGGGATTACCAAAACTATTATCCAGAGGGCTGAGGAGGGGTTACTGAGATGGTTTGGACATATAGAGATGAAGGAACAAAATAAAATGACTTCGAGAGTGTATAAATCTGTAGTGGAGGGAAGGCGGGGTAGGGGTCGGCATAGGAAAGGTTGGAGGGAGGGAGTAAAGGATTATTTGTGTGCGAGAGGCTTAGACTTCCAGCAAGCGTGCGTGAGTGTGCTAGAAGCGAATGGAGACAAATGGTTTTTAGGACTTGACATTCTGTTGGAGTGTAATTAAGGTAACATTTATGAAGGGATTCAGGGAAACCAGCAGGCCGGACTTGATTCCTGGAGATGGGAAGCACAGTGCCGTCACTCTGAAGGAGGGGTGTTAATGTTGCAGTTTTAAAACTGTAGTGTAAGCACGCCTCTGGCAAGACAGTGATGGAGGGGATGATGATGAAGGTTTTTCTATTTTGGGCCACCCTGCCTTGGTGGGAAACGGCCAATGTGTTAAAAAATATATATATAGTAGGCTGACTGTGACATAGTACTATGGCTTTGAGGTCATTGTCAGTGCTGTAGTACTACACTATGAGCTCAGCTCACTCATATAAGCTGTGAGTGGTAAATTTGGGCCTAGATATGAGAGAATGGGTCCAAGTGATAAGTGTACACCATATAAGAAATCCTGCAGAACGCAGTGCATGAGAAAAAACTGTGACCATGTTTTTGGTTTAAAACGGCGACTTAGCGGTATATATATACAGTGAACCCCCGGTGTTCGTCCATTTTTCGTAACAGAATGCTGTTCAAGTGCCATTACCAACCGAATTTATTCCCTTAAGAAATAATGTAAAGTAGACTAGTCCTTTTAGACCCCCAAAACTACACTTATAAAAGCATTTAAAAAAATACACTTACATAAAAGGGAGTGTTTTGAGCAGGACGAACACCGGAGGTCCACTGTATATGTTTTTTATGGTTGTATGCTAGTTTTTTTGGTCTCATTTGATACGAGTATAAGGGATGCTTCAACAAAATGGTGCCTATGAACGCTAGAAGGACAGACAGTTTTATCAGAGGACCAGTTAACCCTTTGGGGGTCGACAGGCCTTCTCGGAAACACGTTTTCAGGGTCAAAATTTTTTGGAAAATAATAATAATTTTTTCTTATGAAATGATAGAGAATCTTTTTCCGATCATAACATCACCAAAAGTATGAAATTTGAATGAAAACTTACGGAATTATGCTCTCGCGAAGTTATCGGTCTCGAAGATGTTTACGCATCGGCTATTTCGCCAACTTTGAGCCCTATTTTTGGCCAATTCCAATGTTCCAGTCCACTAAAATCATAGCTATTTCGCTAGAACTCCATTTCTTCTATCGATTGAGTATAAGAAACCGCCTATTTATCAATTTCAACTACCCAAAATAGTGGTCAGAAAATGGCAATTTGGCCAATTTCACACAAATTTTAAACGATGCCAATTTCAAAATAGGGTCCAGAATAAACAAGGCAGACATTCCTGGCACTAAAATAACATCTTCTCTGTTCATTAGTCATGTCTCCAGGCCCCTCTTACATTACTTTTGCTTTCTATTTTGAATTTTTATTCTCACAAAAAATAGAAGATTTACTGTTATGTATACAACTGCATCATTGTAAAAATGGTATAAATAATATCAGCGCACTTGTGCAAGAATATCAGACTCGCCAGTTGATGTGTATTGGACACATGGTGTGATTTGTTTACTCTTGAACATCGGCTAAAATCGAACATTTTCGCTACTTTGAGCTCAATTTCAAGGTACTTGTCATTGTCAAACCAATAAAAATCATCTCTATTTCTGTAATATATCTTCCATTCTATCAAATGAGACCAAGAAAACGAGAATACATCAATAAATACCATACGAAAATAGACTGCAAAGTCACTGTTTTAAACGAAAAAAATGGTCGGAGTTTTTTTTTCTCATTATGCAGTGTGTGCTGCAGGATTTTTTTTGTACTGTGCACACTGACCCATTCTTTCATATGTAGGCCTACCAGCTGTTTCCCGCTTAATTTGAGGCCGCTAGAATTTATGCGTACTAGTACGGCACCGACCCCTGCTCGTAAAACGTACTAGTACGGCACTTACCCCGAAAGGGTTAATAAGATGACTGTGATCTCTATCATGACAGAAAATAACATTGTTAGTGATAGCAAGTCTAACACATCTTTTGTATTCTTTAAGTCTGTCAGAAAGAGAGCAGCCAGTTTCTCCAAAGTATTGGAGAGGACAAGAGGAGCAGGAAATAGAGTAGACTCCGGAAGTATAAGTAGCAGGAGAAGAAGTATGAACTAGATTACTACAAAGGGTGTTAGTTTGACGAAAAGTAAGTTTGATGTCTAAGGAATGGAGTGAATTATTAAAATCTGACAGACTGGAAATATAAGGAAGGCAGAGAACAGGAGACTTCACAGGAGTAGAGTTTTAGAAAAAAGAAAGTCTGTTCAGCACATGAGAAGGCAGAGATTGTGAAATTGGAAGGGTAGCCAAGATGAGAGAATGAATTGTGAAGTGAAAATTTCCTTTCCTTGATATACATGTCCATCACTCAACTACAGGCTTTTCCTTTTCCATTTTTCACAAGGCTATGCACAGTGGCATGTACATTCACTACTTTTCTTATGTTCCCTCTGTCAAGAAAAGTGTTCTTATTTCTCTCTTCCTCCGTGCCCTCTGCATTTGTGACCTTCAGTTCCTTGACATGGAAATTTCCAATCTTTGCAATTCATTCTCTTGTCTTGGCTACCCTTCTAATTTCATACACTCTGCCTTCTCACATACTAAACAGACTTTCTTCTTTCCCAAACTTTCTACTCTTGTGAAATCTGTTTTCTGTGTAGTGTGTATGTAGCTTTGAACACTGAGAATAGAACAACTTTAGTAAATGAAAAAAATTTTTTTACAGAAGAGCCCCGCTTTACGGCGTTTCGCTTTACGGCGTTTCGCCTTACGGTGTTCCGCTAATATGGCAGTTTCAAATTATGACCAAAACTTGCTATATGGCTCCCCGTCTTTCTAATACGGTGCGCCCCACCCATTTGTTTACATTTGTGAGCACATCTTTATATTATGTCTGGAAACTTCCCAAAATTTCAATGTTTTAACCTTTTGACTGTTGTGACCCTAAATCCTAAAGTGTCTCTCTGTGTCGCAAAATATTGAATTTTTTTTTTTTTTTCTTATAAAATGATAGAGAATCTTTTCCTGATGGTAATGACACCAAAAGTACGAAATTTGATGGAAAACTTACGGAATTGCGCTCTCGTGAAGTTAGCAATCTCAGCGATGTTTACGCATCGGCGATTTCGCCCACTTTGAGCCTTTTTTCGGCCAATTCCATTGTTCCAGTTGACCAAACTCATAGCTAATTCTTTAGAACTCCATTTGTTCTATTGATTGAGTACAAGAAACCGCCCATTTACTGATTTCAACTACCCAATAAAGTGGTCAGAAATTGGCTATTTGGCTAATTTCAAGCAAATTAAAAAATATGCCAATTTCAAAATAGGGTCCAGAATGAACAACATTCCTGGCACTAAAATAACATTTTCTCTGTTCATTAGTCATGTCCCCAGGCCCCTTTTATATTACTCTTGCTTTCTATTTTGAATTTTTATTCACACAAAACAATAGAAGATTTACTGTTATGCAGACTACAGTCATCCCTTGGTTTTCGCTTGTCCCAGTTTTCGCCGATTTTGGTTTTGGCCGACTTTTTTCAGGGAAAATTTGTCTTAGTTTTCGCCGATTGTTTTAGTTTTCGCCGACCGTATGGGACCTGTCCACCAGTGCTGCGCACATACAAAGGCCGTAGGCCCGACACCCACGCACATTGTCACGCAGTCTAGCATTGTTTACGCTTGAGTGAACATCACACCAGGAGTTTATACAAAACATTTATTAACAATTCATTGTTTTTGGGCCTTGATTATTGTGTGTGACTACTAAATAAGCTACCATGGGCCCAAAGAAGTCCTAGTGCCACTTCTTGGTAAAGAAAGTGAGGAACACTGTGAAATGAAGAAATAATAGAAAAATATGATAGTGAAATGAAAACAGATGGAGTTTAAGAGTGTTGCAGGCATGCAGGAAGTGTAGCATGCATGCAGGGAGGTGTAGCAGGAATGCAGGGAGTGTAGCAGGCATGCAGGGAGTGTAGCAGGCATGCAGGGAGTGTAGCAGGTATGCAGGGAGTGTAGCAGGCATGCAGGGAGTGTAGCAGGTATGCAGGGAGTGTAGCATGTATGCAGGGAGTGTAACAGGTATGCAGGGAGTGTAGCAGGTATGCAGGGAGTGTAGCAGGTATGCAGGGAGTGTAGCAGGTATGCAGGGAGTGTAGCATGTATGCAGGGAGTGTAACAGGTATGCAGGGAGTGTAGCATGTATGCAGGGAGTGTAACAGGTATGCAGGGAGTGTAGCATGTATGCAGGGAGTGTAACAGGTATGCAGGGAGTGTAGCATGTATGCAGGGAGTGTAACAGGTATGCAGGGAGTGTAGCAGGTATGCAGGGAGTGTAGCAGGTATGCAGGGAGTGTAGCAGGTATGCAGGGAGTGTAGCAGGTATGCAGGGAGTGTAGCAGGTATGCAGGGAGTGTAGCAGGTATGCAGGGAGTGTAGCAGGTATGCAGGGAGTGTAGCAGGTATGCAGGGAGTGTAGCAGGGCAGGGGAGTGTAGCAGGCAGGGAGGGAGTGTAGCAGGCAGGGAGGGAGTGTAGCAGGCAGGGAGTGTAGCAGGCAGGGAGTGTAGCAGGCAGGGAGGGAGTGTAGCAGGCAGGGAGGGAGTGTAGCAGGCAGGGAGGGAGTGTAGCAGGCAGGGAGGGAGTGTAGCAGGCAGGAGGGAGTGTAGCAGGCAGGGAGGGAGTGTAGCAGGCATGCAGGAAGTGACCCCGGATAAGGACTTGGTACCTAGAGTCCTTATGGAGGGGGATTCCCCTTCCAAAAATTAGGGTCTCTTCCCTCTCCCATCTTCCCTCTCTCCCATCCAGCAACATCAGTCTTCAATAAAGGTAAGTGCCACATTCAGTTCATTCATTTGTGCATGTAAATCTATCTTTAAGGCCCCCCAAAATTTTTTTTTCCAAACTTCTGGGTTTCTGAAACAGATTAATTGAATTTCCATTATTTCTTATGGGGAAAATAGTTTTGGTTTTCGCCGATTTTGGTTTTAGCCGATCCATCTGGAACGGATTAAAATCGAAAACCGAGGGATGACTGTACTGCATTACTGTAATAATTGTATACATAATGTCAACCCATTTGTGACTGCGTATTAGAATGGCTAGTTGGACACTTATTGGACATCGGCAAAAATCGAACAATTCCGTTACTTTGAGCTCAATTTCAAGGTTCTTTTCATTGTGAAACCAATCAAAATAATCTCTATTTCTGTAATATGTCTTCCATTCTATCAAATGAGACCAAGAAAACGAGAATACAACCATAAATACTATATGAAAATACACCTCAAAGTAGGCGTTTTAATCCAAAAACACAGTTGGAGGTTTTTATCTCATTATGCACTGCGTGCTGCAGGATTTTTATACTGCGCACACTGACCGCACAGACCCATTCTCTCACATGTGGGCCTACCAGCTTTCTCCCGCTTGATTTGAAGCCAGTAGAATTTTGGCGTATTAATACGTCAAAAACATTGGCTCCTAAGACGTATATACAGTGGAACCCCGGTTAACAAAAAAAATTAATTGTAGAAGCCTGCTCAAGTGCCATTACCGAACGAATTTACTTCCTTAAGAAAAAATGTCATTTAGGTTAGTCTATTTCAGACCCCCAAAAATAACTTCCACAAGCACTTACAATATTATACTTACATAATTGCATGATTTCCGGGGTGTTCATTAACCGGGGTTCCACTGTACATGAATGAAACAGTCAAAGGGTTAAAGTTATTGCATATTTTATATGTACTACTCTGATAATTATACTTATGTGTACCTGTACCTAAATATACTTACACACTGTGCTGGCGTGCAGGTAACATTAAAATCACTAAGAGTCTCTACTCTTGAAGATGCCATATTAATAATCGCTTGGGCACATTAAATGTCGTATATTACGTTAATACGTATAGACATTTCCATTAATCCCTCTATGACATTTTTTCAAAATTATATAAGAAACAAGTTACATAACACAAAAACATGATACATACATCCACAGTATAAAAAATGACATAAATATGAGATGTGTTTACCAAGAGGTTTGTAGGAGTGTCGGAAGAATTACGTTTTCTCTAGTCAAACACCAGTTACTGGGGAATAACTGTAGAAAAACATTCTTTTTGTTTGCCTTCACTCTATCTATAGCTATTCACGACCCTTGTGGGTTTAGCACTTCCTTTTTATTATGATAATAATATTTATTATTTATTATTAACACATCGGCCTATTCCCACCAAGGCAGGGTGGCCCGAAAAAGAAAAACTTTCATCATCATTCACTCCATCACTGTCTTGCCAGAGGGGTGCTTTACACTACAGTTATAAAACTGCAACATTAACACCCCTCCTTCAGAGTGCCGGCACTGTACTTCCCATCTCCAGAACTCAAGTCCGGCCTGCCGGTTTCCCTGAATCCCTTCATAAATGTTACTTTGCTCACACTCCAACAGCACGTCAAGTATTAAAAACCATATGCCTCCATTCACTCCTATCAAATACGCTCACACATGCTTGCTGGAAGTCCAAGCCCCTCGCACACAAAACTTCCTTTACCCCCTCCCTCCAACCTTTCCTAGGCCGACCCCTACCCCGCCTTCCCTCCACTACAGATTTATACACTCTCGAAGTCACTCTGTCTCGTTCCATTCTCTCTACATGTCCAAACCACCTCAACAACCCCTCCTCAGCTCTCTGGAGAATCGTTTTGGTAATCCCGCACCTCCTCCTAATTTCCAAACTCCGAATTCTCTGCATTATATTCACACCACACATTGACCTCAGACATGACATCTCCACTGCCTCCAGCCTTCTCCTCGTTGCAACATTCATCACCCATGATAATAATAATATTAATAATAATCAATATTCACTCTAAAAATGGTGTGATGCATGAGAATGGGAGTGTTGCTGTTTTATTTATTCTGCTGTACCACTGTGGAGACAACTTGTAAGGTGTTTGTATGAACGTGTATCAACCATAACTAGAAGCATTTGTTTACATAGTACAGCCTTTTCTCACTTACCGACGTACTCATGTACTCATTTACCGACAACTCAGTTAAAAAAATTGTATGCCGTATGAGAACTTGGGTCACTGTAATGGCAGCGCAGTGTGTCTGCGTCAAGCATCTCAATCTCCTTCTTACAGCCACTCAGTGGCAGCTTAAGAATTTATTATACTCAGTGAACAAGGTATGTTTATGGTAATAATAATTATAATTAATAATAAATAATAACAATCACTCTGGGGCACTTTAAATGTCATACATATTTCATAATAATAAACATGACACAAGGAGGGTTCCCTGCAGCAGTGCAATTTATCAAATGTCACTGGCTGTCATCAGTTATCTGACACATGTGCCTAGGACAAAAAAAAAAAAAGAAAATCTTAACTAACTTGTCACAACACCATAAAAAAAAGTGACTGCGACCATTACAGAAACTTATGTGCTATGTACTAAACATACACTCTTTTTAAGTCATTCAGTAAGTCATTCAGCCAAGTCAGTAAGTCATTCAGCCAAGTCAGTAAGTCATTCAGCCAAGTCAGTAAGTCATTCAGACAAGTCAGTAAGTCATTCAGTCAAGTCAGTAAGTCATTCAGTCAAGTCAGTAAGTCATTCAGTCAAGTCAGTAAGTTATTCAGTCAAGTCAGTAAGTTATTCAGTCAAGTCAGTAAGTTATTCAGTCAAGTCAGTAAGTTATTCAGTCAAGTCAGTAAGTCATTCAGCCAAGTCAGTAAGTTATTCAGTCAAGTCAGTAAGTTATTCAGTCAAGTTAACAAGTTATTCAGTCAAGTCACTAAGTCATTCAGTCAAGTCATTTAGTCAGGCAGACAGATAGACATGATAGATAAAGACGCCCAAATTAATAAAAACTGACGTACAGTATATGGAGAGGTATCGGAGAGTGTGTGGGGCTGGGGGCTATACAGAGAGAGGGAGAAGGTGAGGAGAGGGAGGGGTGGTGACACTTTATAAGTGTCAGTAAGGGGTCATTCCTCGATTAGCAACGAAATCATTTACCGACGAGGTCTTAGGCCCCTATCTCCGTCGTTAAGTGAGGAGAGGCTGTACTCTGCGGCTGTCCTTTTACTCGTTCTCTCTCTCTCGTTTATTTGTTTTTATCTCGCTTACTCACCTCTCACCCTACATTAAGACTATAAATATTTTAAGGTAAGAAATGAGTGTACTGTATATGTATTTTATCGCTCTAGGGCGCTTTAAATGTAGTATATTATGTGTGGGTGGGGTGGCCTGGTGGGCTACCATACCTCTCACACCTGACTTTCTACAAATAAATACTTTTCACCTCTCATCCTACATTAAGATCACAAATATTTTAAGGTAAGTAATGAGTGTACTGTATATGCAATTTATCACTCTGGGGCACTTTAAACATCGTAGCATATTATGTGTGGGTGGGGTGGCCAGGAGGGCTACCATACCTCCCACACCTGACTTCTTACAATAAATACTACTCACCTTTTGCCCTACATTAAGACTACAAATATTTTGAGATCAATAATAAGTGTACTGTGTGTGTATTTTACTTTTTATTGTTTTTTAATGCCTAGTTCTATTGCTAACTTAATACAGTGGACCCCCGGTTTACGTACTGCTCCAAACTCGAACAATTATGTAAGTGTATTTTTGTAAGTGCTTTTGAAAGTGTATTTTTGGGGGTCTAAAAGGGCTAGTCTAATTTACATTATTCCTTATGGGAACAAATTCGTTTGGTAACGGCACTTGAACAGCATTCTGGAACGAATTAATTACGTAAACCGGGGGTCCACTGTATATGTTAGTGTAATCTTGTTATCTGGCATTTATATGCATTTATAAATAGAAAAAAATGGCGTTCTGCTCTCGGGCGATAGCCTGGAACCTAACCTGCCGTATGAGTGTAGCCCTACTGTATCTGAGTCACTCTAAAATCTCCTGTATGGTAATTACCTGGTTGGTTAAGAGCTAAAAGACAATCCAGAGGTTCATCCAAAATGAGTGAGCGTGGTGAAGAGTGGCACTTCAACGCCCACTGTTTGTTACGCCTGGAGTAAGTCACATCCAAGTCTAATACTAAGAAGCACCCATAGGTGGGGGCATCTCCAGAGGTCCAATACGTAGCAACGCTCCATTCACCTAGTGCACAGGCAGTCAAATTCTTGTATGCATTGCTGAAATAAACAATGTATTAAGTCATGGCAATTATTAAGGCCAGATATGTTTTAATACAGTACAATTTATAAATACAATACAATATATAAATACTAAAGCCAATATATTTTTCAAGAAGTATAATCAAAAGAAAAGTAGGATTCCAGAGAAGAGAGGATTAAAGAAGAGTAGGCAGTGTGTAGACCAAGTGTTTTTGTTAAAGTATGTAAATGAACAATAATTGGACAAGGGTTAAGAGCTGTTTGTTGCAGTCAAGGATTTATAAAAGGCATATAGTATTAGGGTAGACAGGGGAAGCCATGTTTAAGATATTGTAAATGCATGGAACAGGTGGCTGGTTGATAAAAGTAGTAAAGAGTGGAAAGTGAAAAGTGAGGCTCAGGTTAGGGTATGCAGGAGAGAGGATTATTTTTCCAGTAAAAGTAGGCCTTATACAAGGATGTATGACACCACCATGGTTCTTTAACATTTATTAGATTTTTTTAACACACCAACCATCTCCCACCGAGGTAGCGTGACCTGAAAAAGAAGAAACACTTTCACCATCATTCATTCATCACAGTCTTTCCAGAGGTATGCCAGCACCACAGCTGGCATGTAATATCCTCCACCCTTCCTTCAGAGTGCAGGCACTTCACTTCCTACCTCCAGGACTCAAGGCCAGCTAACCAGTTTCCCTGAATTCCTTGATGTTACCTTACTCATATTCCAACAGCACTTCATGTCATAAAAACCACTTATCTCCACTCACTCCTATCCAACATGCTCACACATACCTACTGGATGTTCAAGTCACTTGCATTCATAACCTCCTTTACCCCTTCCTTCCAACCTTTCCTAGGGTGAAAAATTACCCCTCCTTCCCTCCACTGAAGATTTATGCACCCTCTAAGTCATCCTATTTTATACTATCCTCTTTAATTAAATGTCCAAACCACCTCAATTACCCCTCCTCAATTCTAGAAATCCTGCATCTTCTAATCTCCAAACTATGAATATTCACACCACACATTGCCCCCAGACACGACATATCCACTACCTCCAACCTCCTCCTCACTGCAACATTCAAAACCCATGCTTCACATCCATTACACTCTGATACATTCTCTGTTTTCCCTTCATGGATAATGTTCTGTCTCCATAGATGCCTCAATGCTTCACCCACTTTTTTTCCCTCATCTCTATGATGACCTCTTGGCACTCCTAGATTCCTTAGATACAACCTTCTCTGTGTTTGTGAAGAATATTAGACAAGACATAACCCGTGGCTGTAATGAAGTGTTACTTTGTACACATAAAAAGAGGTAAACATAAGTTTGTGTGACTGACTGACTTGACTGACTTACTGACTTACTGACTTGACTGACTTACTGACTTACTTGACTGACTTACTGAATTACTTACTGACTGACTGACTGACTTGACTGACTTACTGACTGACTTACTTGACTGACTTACTGACTGAATGACTTGACTGACTTACTGACTGAATGACTTGACTGATTTACTAACTGAATGACTTGACTGACTTACTGACTGAATGACTTGACTGACTTACTGACTGAATGACTTACTGACTGAATGACTTGACTGACTATGACTGAATGACTTGAATGACTTGACTGACTGAATGACTTGACTATAGCTATATATTACTCAGATCAACTTGAATGTATCAATAACTCTTGCATAAGGGATGAGCATGGAGAATATATTATAGCTAAATTTAAATCAAAAGACCTGCCAAAACCCCTCACAGTGATAAACATCTACAGATTACCACAGTCAAACATTCACCATTTTAGTGAAAAACTAGGAAACCTGATAACTGATGCACACATGAACAAAGACCATTTGCTGTTCACAGGAGATTTCAATATAAATCTCCTACATGACCAGGACCCACAAGTAACAGAATTCACAAACACTATGAGCAACTGCTTGTTACTACCAACAATATCAAAACCTACAAGAATCTCCGAGACTAGTACCTCATTACTAGACCACATCTCGACTAACACTATATCCCCTCTAAAATCAGGCATAATCACAGACAACACCACAGACCACTATCCGACCTTTTTCATAACCAACCTTGGTAAATTGCCCCTAGATATTACAAAAGTTACCTTCAGACTACATAACGAGTCAGCTGTAAATAACTTTATAACAGCTATGATTAACATTGACTGGCATGAGTTAGAAACATATACAGATACTAATGAATGCATCAAAAATTTCCTTAACAAAACCCACCACCTCTATAACAAACATTGCCCTAAAAAAACTAAACAGATCACAGCTAAGAGACTTAACAATCCCTGGCTAACACCCAACATCCTTAAATCCATTAACAAAAGGCACCAATATGAAAAACAATACAGAAGGGGTCTAATAACCAGAGAACAATCCAAACGCTACTCATCAATCCTTACCAGCCTGATAAGAAGATAAAAAAAATTGTATTATAAGAATAGACTCCAGAACATAAAAGGTGATATGAAAAAGACCTGGAAGACCCTATCTGCAATTCTAGGAAATAATAAGATAGCTAAAAACAACACCATCAAATTATCAAAAGCAGATGAACCCCTACTCTCACCTACTGAGACAGCAAACAGACTTAATGTTTTCTTCTCCACCATAGGAAAGAATCTAGAGAGTAAAATCCCAAGCTCAAACACCCGTCCAACAGACTACCTCACAAACACCTACCCTAATACGCTATTCCTAGCTTCTACCAACCCAATTGAAGTCTCGCTCATAATCAACACCCTTAAAAACAAGGCAGGAGACATAAACAGCTTACCAACTTTTATGTACTAAAAAGCTTCACAGGTACTGTCACCAATTATAGCAACACTATTCAATAAATCCATTCAAGCCTCTACCTTTCCATCAATTCTCAAAATAGCTAGGGTCACCCCGATCCACAAAGGAGGTGATCAAACAGACTTGAATAATTATAGACCAATTTCTAATTTACCACTGCTTTCTAAAATCTTCGAAAAATTAATTCATAGACAAATCTATTCCTACCTCGTCTCACACAATGTACTCAACCCCTGTCAATTTGGATTCAAGACAAACAAGAGCACAAACGATGCTATTATGCACATGTTGGAGTTAATATACACCGCACTTGAGAAGAAAGAAGTCCCACTGGGAATCTTCATTGATCTACGCAAAGCTTTGGATACAGTCGACCATGATTTACTGCTCACAAAATTAGCACACTATGGTATAAGGGGGCACCCACTCAACTACCTAAAGTCATACCTCACCAACAGAACCCAGTATGTGTACACAAATGGAGCGAACTCTTCCACACAACAAATTACAGTCGGAGTCCCTCAAGGAAGTGTCCTGGGGCCACTACTATTCCTCATTTACATAAATGACCTACCGAATGCATCACAACTACTCAAACCCATTTTATTTGCAGATGACACAACATATGTCTTCTCTCACCCAAATCCAGTTATACTGGCCAACACTGTTAATGCCGAATTACAGAAAATATCAACATGGATGACGACTAACAAGCTTACTCTCAATACTGACAAGACCTATTTCATACAGTTTGGAAGCAAAGCCACAAATGTTCCACTTAACATAACGCTCAATGGTTCACCCATCACAAGACTCACAGAGGGAAAATTCCTAGGAATCCACCTTGACAGTAGCCTTAAATTCCAAACACACATACAACAAATTTCCAAGAAAATCTCAAAGACGGTAGTTATATTATCAAAGATACGCTATTATGTGCCACAATCAGCTCTCCTTGCACTATATCATTCACTTATCTACCCTTATTTCACCTATGGAATCTGTGCATGGGGATCAACAACATTAAATCACCTTAGACCACTCATAACACACCAAAAATCTGCAGTCAGAATGATAACAAATTCCCACTCTAGACAGCATACTCCACCAATATTCAAAAGTCTAAAACTACTCACCGTAAAGAACATTCATACTTATTCTTGTGCCTACTACATATATAAAACTTTACACTCTAATATAAACCCTCAGCTCAAAATTCTCCTCACCAACTTTAATAGGACCCATGACCACAACACAAGACACAGATCCCTCTTTGATATACCCCGTGTTCATATCAACCTATGTAAAAATTCTATGCACATAAAGGGCCCCAGAATCTGGAATTCATTACCAGTAAATATTAAGATAACCTTGTCTGAAAATCAATTTAAGACTTAACTCAAAAACCACCTACTCACCCAAAACTAAATAATCATACTATAAGCTACTTTGAAAAATGCTCACTATTACTTTCCTATACGATAATCTCAATTTTTAATAATATGTTACTATTATGTTACCTCCTACTCACCCAAAACTAAATACTCATATTATAAGTTAATGTCAAAAATGCTCAATGTTATTTTCCTTAAGATAATCTCAATTCCATATTACCATTCGAGAATCTAAACACCTGTAACAATCTAATATCATAATTTAATAATTTTAACAGTAAAATTTCATCATTTTGTAATTTGAAAACAATTTTTAACTAGAATAAACTCAATAAATTGCTCTAATATTAAGTACATAGTCTTTAAGTTACTAGATTAAGCTGCCCCTAATGCCATGGCATGTCAGTGGCTCTCCTTGCACTCAATTTACATTGTAACTACCAATACCATGTAATCTGCAATGAAATAAAATTTACTTTACTTTACTTTAGTTACTGACTGAATGACTTGACTGACTTACTGACTGAATGACTTGACTGACTTACTGACTGAATGACTTGACTGACTTACTGACTGAATGACTTACTGACTTGACTGACTGAATGACTTGACTGACTGAATGACTTGACTGACTGAATGACTTGACTGACTGAATGACTGAATGACTTACTTGACTGACTTACTGACTGATTGACTGACTGACTTGACTGACTTACTGAATGACTTACTGACTGAATGACTTGACTGACTTACTAACTGAATGATTTGACTGACTGAATGACTTGACTGACTTACTGACTGAATGACTTGACTGACTTACTGACTGAATGACTTGACTGACTGAATGACTGAATGACTTGACTGACTTACTAACTGAATGACTTGACTGACTTACTAACAAACAAACAAACAAACAAACAAATTTTATTTCATTGCAGGTTACATGGGTATCGGAAGTTACAATGTAAATTGAGTGCAAGGAGAGCCACTGACATGCCATGGCATTAGGGGCAGCTTATTCTAGTCCTTAAAAACTATGTACTTAATATTAGAGAAATTTATTGAGTTTATTCTAGTTAAAAATTATTTTCAAAATTACAATATGATGAAATTTTACTGTTTAAATTTTTATATGATGATATTAGATCTTAGATTGTTACAGGTGTTAAGATTCTTGAATGATAATATGGAATTGAGATTATCTTAAGGAAAATAACATTGAGCATTTTTGACATTAACTTATAATATGAGTAGGGGTAACATAATAGTAACATATTATTAAAAATTGAGATTATTGTATAGGAAAGTAACAATGAGCATTTTTCAAAGTAGTTTATAGCATGATCATTTAGGTTTGGGTGAGTAGGTGGTTTTGAGTTGAGTCTTAAATTGATTATCAGACAAGATTATCTTAATATTTACTGGTAATGAATTCCAGATTCTGGGGCCCTTTATGTGCATAGAATTTTTACATAGGTTGATATGAACACGGGGTATATCAAAAAGTGATCTGTGTCGTGTGTTGTGGTCATGGGTCCTATTAAAGTTGGTGAGGAGAGTTTTGAGCAGAGGGTTTATATTAGAGTGTAAAGTTTTATATATGTAGTAGGCACAAGAGTAAGTATGAATGTTCTTTACGGTGAGTAGTTTGAGACTTTTGAATATTGGTGGAGTATGCTGTCTAGAGTGGGAATTTGTTATCATTCTGACTGCGGCCTTTTGTTGTGTTATGAGTGGTCTAAGGTGATTTAACGTTGTTGATCCCCATGCACAGATTCCATAGGTGAGATACGGGTAGATAAGTGAATGATATAGTGCAAGGAGAGCTGATTGAGGTACATAATAGCGTATCTTTGATAATATGCCTACTGTCTTCGAGATTTTCTTGGAAATTTGTTGTATATGTGTTTGGAATTTAAGGCTACTGTCAAGGTGGATTCCTAGGAATTTTCCCTCTGTGACTTGACTGACTTACTGACTGAATGACTTGACTGACTTACTGACTGAATGACTTGACTGACTGAATGACTGAATGACTTGACTGACTTACTGACTGAATGACTTGACTGACTGAATGACTGAATGACTTGACTGACTTACTGACTGAATGACTTGACTGACTTACTGACTGAATGACTTGACTGACTTACTGACTGAATGACTTGACTGACTGAATGACTTGACTGACTTGACTGACTGACTTACTGAATGACTTAAAGTTAGACACTCAGTACAACCATCGACTTCAGTTCCAGAACCTCTACCATCCACCTCAGCCCAGTAGGGCCACAGCATAACTCTCCACTCTCTCCACAATCATCCACAAACACCAGCACCCACAATTGAAGGTAAATACTATTATTTCTGTTACATTTGTAATCTTAAGCAGTAAAAACAACATAATACATCACGATAATGAACTACAATTACATATTCACTTTTATTTTTGTAAGATCTGTTGGTCTAAAAAAAACTTGTTTGGCTTTTTGGGGACTCCCAGGAACGTAACCCTATTTTTCCCATAAGTTCTTTTAATTATTTAACACAAAATTATCTAACACAGGCCACATAAGTTATGTGAAAAAATAAAATAGTGAAAAAAGCAAGAAACCTTTGAAAGAAAGTAAACCAAAGTTTACCGGTGAGCAGCATTCGCCACTGTTGCCATACGCGGCTCATTTTTTGCCAAATTTACGTCTCTATATCTCCATAAGTACTGATTGCAAAATTTTGGGGGACTTAAAACAATCAGAAAAATAATCTTAACATTTTGATAAGAATTTTTTTTTTTTTTTTCGAATATTTTGCGACACCAGGAGACACTTCAGGATTTGGGATTGCAACAGTCAAAGGGTTAATATGTCAAAAACATTGGCTCGTAAGACGTATATATACGACCAAAACAGTCAAAGGGTTAAACCATTATTACAAACCTAAAAATGTATGTTTGTATCATAAATTGTACTGTCTCATATTAATAATAGAGTAAAATATTTAACATCTGAAATTTATCACTCTTTACCTGTCTAGACTTTAGTAGTCTTTAAGTATTAGGTTAAGTCTGCCTGAAATGCCTCAGCATGATAGTGGCTTTCTTTGTACATACCAATAAAATTATGAAATGTAAACACACATTGTAACCTTTGCAAAGAAATAAACTTTTGTTTGTTTGTTTGTTTGCATGATGAGGAATCAGTGAGTAACTTCACCACAGCTTTAAAGTTCAGTTGAGTGGCCTGTAGAATTTACCTATAACAGAGGTGTTGACAAATGGATAGAAATTTTTCTACAAAAATACATGGACTGTCTAACAAACATTGTCTCATAAAACCTAAAGACATCACTACTAAAGTACTAGGTTGCCCATGGCTTACAAACACAACTCTTAGATCCATAGATAAAAAACATTACTATGAAAAACAATATAGATGGTGCTTAATAACTGAAGAACTTAGTAAAACTATACGTCAGTCCTCGCCAAATAAGAAAGTCCAAACAATTATTCTTTTAGATTCACCCAAATGAGAGATGATTTAAAAAAACCTGGAAGACACACACTCAAATTCTGGGCACCCAAAAGCTGAACAAAACTAGAGATATTGTCTTAACTAAATCCAATGAACTACAACTCCAGCCTACTGAAACAGTCAATAAGATAAATGATTTCTTCTCAACCACAGGATTAAGTCTTGCTAGCAAAATTCCAACCACTAATACCTGAGTAAGTGATTACTTAGATGGAGACTTTCCAAAATCCCTCTATCTTGCTCCAGCCGAGCTCACTGAAGTCACCTTGATTATTAATTCACTTAAAAATAAACCAGGAAATATAGCTCAGGTACCACCACTATTGTTCAAACAAGCAGCTCATATCCTCTCCCCATCATTATATTACTCTTTAACAAATCACTAGAAACCAGCACTTTCCCAACATTACTCAAGATAGCAAGGGTTACACCAATACACAAAGATGGAGACCCAACAGTTGCAAATAATTATAGGCCAATATCTAACTTACTTTTGCTATCCAAAATTTTTGAGAAACTCATACACAAGAGACAATACTCCTTTATAACACTGTAAAGTATTCTCAACTCCTTACATTACCTAAATTTTTTATTAATCTTATCACCCTGCTCTTTCCTATTGTCCACTTTCATTTCCTTTTAGATTCCCTCCCAAATTCGTCCAACAATCTTTGCAACTTCTTTTCAGAATCGTCCAAAAGCACTGTGTCACTGGCAAAAAGCAACTGTGACAATTCCCACTTTGTATTAGATTCTTCACCTTTTAATCCCACACCAGTCCCTAAGACCCTAGCATTTACTTCTTTTACAACCCCATCTGCGTATAAATATGTGACATCACACATCCCTGTCGAAGGCCTACTTTTACTGGAAAATAATCTCCTTCTCTTCTACACACCCTAACCTGAGCCTCGCTATCCTCATAAAAGCTCTTTACTGCTTGAAGCAACCTGCCACCTATTCCATACACATCCTCTACCCTTCCTAAAATATCCTTGTTCCATTAGACTTTCAATAATAACTCTGCCAAACACTTTACCTGGTATACACAATATTTAACATTACCTACAAAGTTAATTGCAGGTCCAGGCACCAGGCAGCAACAACAAGGCTGTCCTATATTTTGCCATTCCCTGGGCCGTTGAGACTCCAGCAATGGTCTATTTGCAGGAACTGTTGCAACAACATACAAGGAACTTACAGTGACAAGAAAACTGACGGTGACTATAGCGAAATGGACCAAATATGACCAAAAGAGGAGACCGGCATTCAAATACCAGACCCGCTACCAGACGTACAATCCTGACAAGCAACGTTTACCACTACACTGAAGTGACTGACTCATATCAACTGCACAGTGTTAAAGGGAAGTCAACATAAGGGAAAACCTAATCAACAAAATACAAGGAAACTGACAGGTCTGTAATTGTTGATTTTTTTCCGTCAGTGCCAGGTGAGGGAACGAAGTGATCATTTAAACATGGCTGACTGACATTCAATCACCAGCTACTGCCAGATGTACAACTACGAAGCGACATTCTAATTATACTGACTGTACCTGACCATCATATCAACTGCAGCAGTGTTAATGGGAGGGAAACACAGGAGAAACCGATAAATCTACAAAACAAACTCTAGGAAACTGTCAGGCTATACCAGCGGTTCTCCCTCAGTGCTAAATGTGGGAAAGAAGTGAATAGTTAACCAACCAAGGATATTTTCAATAGCGGACTTCCATATTAATGACCAGTGTACATTAGGAGGGAAACATAGGAGAAAACGCCAAATCTAACGACAAAACTCCAAGGAATCTGTCAGGGGCAGTGGACGTTTTTTTCCCTCACTGCTTTTAAAAATGGCTGACACATCAACTCTACGAAGAACAGCAACAACGTCGAGCCCCGCTATAAGGGATTGATGGCGCTGTGGACGGACATCGCCTTTGAAAAACTTCTTTTTACACTGCTAGGATGGAAATGAGTTAAAAGTGATAGGGGAAGCGGGACTATGAAGTGAGGAGTGATGGGAGTTTACGAAGTAAGGGGACAAGTGAGGGGTAATCCGGGTATGTGATAACAGAAAATTTACTAGTAACCAGTGGTGATTTCTAGAGTAGATACTAGGCATTGCTAGGTGTCTGATAGGATCAGTGGTTTCTTTTTAATAAAAAGTAAAGAAAAGAAAACAAATTTTTGTTGTGAAATGATAAAGAGTGAAGAGTAACTATGGCTGGCATCAGAGGGGTTCAGGCTGCCATAATGATATTTATCATTATTGTGCATTTCTCGAAAGAAGGAAATCAGTCATGGGGTCTGGAAAAGGTGAATGAGGTGATAGCTCCCTGGAAAGTGAAAGCCCAACAGTGTCCATCATACCAGAAACGTAAGTGCCACTATCGCCGCAAGGTTTGGCAACCCCACATCTCCAAAACAAAACAATGGCGCACAGCTTTTATAGTGGCGCTATTAAGTGGCGATATTCATACTAATCCAGGACCTCAATCTATGGTACAGGTGCAAAACAGACATAAGTCATGGTGATAATGACGGTCTAGTTGCTAGTAATGATAACCTTAATGCTATAGGTAATGCACAGACAATAGAAACATTATTATCTCAGACACCACCAGACATTTGTATACACTGTACTAAGGTACGAAGAAGAACAGTTAACTTACCGGATGTAAATTGTGTAAGGTTGGGTGCATAATGGATGTGTGTTCAATTATGGTAATGGTGCAGATTTCATTTGTTTGTAACAAATGCACTTTGGCACAGTTACCCTAGCAATGATGACATTAAGGCACCCCTGACAGTCTGTGGCGCTGAGAAAAAAAATCGAAAAATAAAAAATGGAGTTTTTTCAAAAATAGCTCATCTTTCTGGCAACACCTCGTATAATTCTCATCATTATACGATGTTTCTAAGGAATTATAGTAATTTGTAACAGGAATGGTGTCGGCGCCTGTCATGACATGGCGCTGACCCGGCAAAAAAATTTTTTTCCGTTTTTTTCTATCAATTTCTTATTTTTTTCTCTCTAATATAATACAAATTCACCATTTGATATCATAGAAGAGTGGCAGGGCTAATATGGCCTGAGAACCAATCAGAGCCTCTCTGGCCTTCTCAGATAAGAGGTGCTGACAGGTCATAAATTACGATGTAGCGCCAGCACACCAGAACAAATTGTTCTTTTCTTACGCTAATATCAATAATTTTTATTACTACAATTGATCTATTATGACCTAAGCGACATATTAATAGCATAGAAACATGAAAACACCAGAATAAATATTATGTGGCATAATATGACGGTCTATCGGCTGTAGTGGGAGGTAAAATGCCTTATGGATTATGTCTTCTCATTCTCACATCCTGGTGTGAGAGAACGAGCTAGTGATGGTAAACTGTAGTAGACACTCGATATGGTGAAAACATGGAAAACAAGTATTTGGGATTTTCACGAGGGTGCACAGCGTTTGGCCATTATCTCAGAATAAGTTATTTACCTTTGTGAGGGCACTCAATGATTAATAATGAAAGAATTGACATGATTGTCACAATAAACATAGAAGAATGACTGCTTTACAAGATACCGTGTTCCTTTTGAAGTATCCCAAATACAGTGGTACCTCGAGTTACGATATTTTTCGTTCGAGAATGCTGTTCAAGTGCCATTACCAAACGAATTTATCCCCATAAGGAATAATGTAAAATAGACTAGTCCTTTTACACCCCCAAAAATATACTTACAAAGGCATTTAAAAAAATAAACTTACATAAAAGGGCAATTTTGGGGACCATCGTAACTCGAGGTACCACTGTATTTTCAGATTTGTGTGGGGATAAAATCCATATTTTGCTAAATGTCAAGCAACCTACAAACTGTATTTTTTTTAGAATGAATATAAGCTTTTATTACAGAATAGGTACACGCTACACGATAGACTTAGAAGTGTTCTATCAGCAGGAAGTGTCAAAACAACTTTCCCAACTACCACTTCGGACTACATCTCTCCTAAGTGGAACTTTTAAGAATTTTCAGTAAATCTTGCGTGGTTCATTTGCTTTTTGGCCGATTTTATTGAAACTTCATCAAAAGATAGTTCATATAAGATGCTAATAGTACACCAAAAATGAGCGCAATTGGTAAACAAATAAAAAAGTTTAATTTTTTGTGACGCCCCTTAATTTTCCTATTTTTAATGCTAATGACCCCTTGCCATTTATTGATGATTATGATTGTCTTAGGAAAACAGGCCTTCACTTTATTCATGTCAACGCAAGATCACTTCTTCCAAAATTGGCAGAGATTAGGATTCTAGCTAACAGAACTAGAGCGGCAGTTATATCCATCTCGGAATCCTGGTTGGATGATACGGTGACTGACACGAGGTCAAAATAGAAGGTTACAATATAAAATGCTTAGATAAGAATAGAAAATGTGGTGGGGTATGTGCCTACATAAAGAACGACTTAGTCTATAATCCAAGACCTGATTTAAATGACAATAAACTGGAGATTCTATGGTTTGAAATGTTGCTACCCAAGACCAAACCCATCTTAGTAGGAACTAGTTATCGCCCTCCCACCCATGACCAGTTCTTAGAGGACTTTTCGAGAGTCTTGTCAGGACTTGATAACAATGACGAGACAGTAATACTAGGAGATTTCAACATCTGTTTTCAACAGCAAAATAACGGGCTATGTAAAAGATATAAGCAAATTCTGGATTTAAATAGTTACATGCAACTAATTAATACACCAACCTGGATCACACAGTTCTCAGCCACCCTAATTGACCACATACAGTGGACCCTCGCTATTCGAACACTCCAAAACTCACCCTCATTCCAGAATGCTGTTCAGTGCTGTTACCAAATGAATTTATTCCCATAAGGAATGATGTAAATTAGATGAGTCCATTTCAGACCCCCAAAAATACACTTATAAAAGCACTTAAAAAAATAAACTTACATAAAAGGGTGTGTTTTGGAGTGTTCGAATAGCGAGGGTCCACTGTACTTTGTAACCGCCCTGAGAACATTAGTCAGTCAGGGGTCATTACCACAGGTCTTAGTGATCATTCCATCATTTACTGTACCAGGAAAATTACTAGGGAATGGATAGGCCTACACAAGACAATAAAAGTTAGGTCAACTAGAAACTACAGTAAAAAAACACTGGTAAATATGCTACACAATTGTGACTGGTCAGTGATAACAAGTTGCATGGACGTAAATGATGCGTGGGACAAATTCAAAACAATGTTCACTGCCATCATTGATAATATTGCACCAGTTAAAGAGGTTAGGATTAAACGAAGAACTGAACCCTGGATGACTACCGAGATGTTAGATAATATGAAATTCAGAGACCAGTTGATAAAAGATTTAAGGCAAACAGACAGGATATTGCAGCACTAAATGAATTCCAAAGGGTGAGGAACAGAGTGCAGAGGCTTATAAAAGGCGCAAAGGCAAGACACTATTGCTCAAAGATCGAAGAGTACAAGAATAACAATAGAAAGCTCTGGCAACAACTCAAACAGTTGGGGTATAGCCATAAACCCGTAGATAGATCTAACATAGTTCTAAATGTCGATAACGAGGTATGCCACGAAACAACTAAAGTGGCAAATTGTTTTAATTCATACTACACAACTGTCGCCTCAACACTAGTAAATAAGCTACCAGCTGCATCAAATACCTTTAACACAGACTCTGATAAATTTAAAACATACTATACCAAAAAGGAGTAACTCCAAACAGTTGTCAACTAGTAAGTGTATCTCATGACTTCGTGCAAAAAGAACTAAGCAGGTTAAACCCAATTAAGAGCACCGGCCCAGATAACATCCCGTCTAAATTCCTAAAAGATGGTGCATCTGAACTGGCAATCCCCATTGCTCCATAATAAATTTGTCCATCACCACTAATACAGTGCCAGAGGGTTCAAGGAGGCCAGAATTACTCCTATCTTCAAGAAAAATAGTAGGTCTGATGTCAGCAACTATAGGCCTGTTAGTACAGGTATCCCTCAATATTCGCGAGGTTGGGGATCAAGAGCCTCGTGAATGTTGAAAAATCGCAATGTTTGGTGCCCCAATATATTGTAGGGAAATATAATACAATACTGCTTCCTTAACCTATTGAACCATGAACAATCATAAAACACATATAAATATCGTAAAATAATGTACTATATACAGCCAGCCCCATCATTATATGATCAGTTTTGCTGATGATATAATGATTCACACCACCGGATTCTCCAACACCCAAAACATCCTTAACCATGTACTAGCCTCGTGTCAAGACCTGGGTTGATAATTCTACTGATAAAACAAAGATACTCAATAGGCGTCCTCCTCGACAGAGAGGCACAGTTCGCCAGATCCAGTTGCATGATGGGTCTCTTTTAGAATATGTAAACAGATACAGGTATCTAGGCTTTGAGGTCCCACTACTTGGACCTGTTGTAACGAGACTTTGTCGTCAATACAAAGAAAGGCTGAGAGCACTTAGAGTTGTGGCAGGGTTTCACCCC
>WNWK01027938.1:20000-25843 GCA_009830355.1 Cherax destructor | reverse complement strand
GGGTAGTCCCGGGATAGGGGGTCCCAGGATAGTACCCAGGATAGGCCCAGGATAGTGCCCAGGGAAACCTGGGATAGTGCCCGGGGTAGTGCCCGGGATGGGCCCCAGAGAGTACCAGGATAGTGCCCAGGGTAGTACCTGGGATAGTGCCCAGGATAGTGCCCAGATAGTGCCCAGGATAGTGCCCAGGGTAGTGCCCAGGGTGTGCCTAGAATGGGCCCGGGGATAGTCCCCAGGGTAGTGCCTAGAATAGTGCCCAGGATAGTGCCCAGGATAGTGCCCAGGGTAGTGCCCAGGGTAGTGCCTAGAATAGTGCCCAGGATAGTGCCCAGGATAGTGCCCAGGGTAGTGCCCAGGGTATGCCTAGAATAGTGCCCAGGATAGTGCCCAGGGTAGTGCCCAGGGTAGTGCCCAGGGTAGTACCCAGGGTAGTGCCCAGGGTAGTGCCCAGGATAGTGCCTAGAATAGTGCCCAGGATAGTACCCAGGATATTGCCCAGCATAGTACCTAGGATAGTACCCAACATAGTACCCAGCATAGTACCCCGGATAGTACCCAGGATAGTGCCCAGCATAGTACCTAGAATAGTACCCAGCATAGTACCTAGGTCAGTGCCCAGGATAGTACCCAGCATAGTACCTAGGATAGTGCCCAGCATAGTGCCTAGGATAGTGCCCAGCATAGTACTTATGACAGTGCCCAGGATAGTACCCAGGATAGTGCCCAGCAGAGTACCTAGGATAGTGCCCAGGATAGTACCCAGCATAGTACCCCGGATAGTACCTAGGGTAGCGACCAGGATATTACCAAGGATAGTTCCTAGGTGGCCAGGATAGTACCCAGCATAGTGACCAGCATAGTACCTAGGTTGGTACCTAGGGTAGTGCCCAGGATAATACCCAGGATAGTTCCTAGGTGTCCAGGATTGTACCTAGGATAGTACCCAGCAGGTGTAAGGTGACTAACATCCAAGTACCTACTTACTGCCAGGTGAACAGGTGCTGCAGGTTTAAGGTGACTTTCCCTATTCTTTCAAGACTCCGGTTATCGAATCCCGGCTCCTTGTTTTGTGAACTGAGGCTTATATGACAGGCCCTACAGCTGCATAGACTTAAACCTTTCCTAAGAGTGTGAGCCTGGCTAAGGGCCTGTCAGGAGCCCTCCCCCCTTTAAGGGATAAAGGGAGTGTCACGTATCGATATAATAGACTTAACCACTTAATGGCCCACCCATTACGTGATTAATGGGGAGTCTGTTACTTAGCTAACACAGGCCCCCATTGTGTGGGGCTGGGGTGGGGAGGTTCCGGGGATGGGGAGGTTCCTGGGGTGTGGGAGGTTCCTGGGGTGTGGGAGGTTCCTGGGGTGGTGAGGTTCCTGGGGTGTGGGAGGTTCCTGGAGTAGGGGAGGTTTCTGGAGTGAGGGAGATTCCTGGGGTGGGGGCGGTTCCTGGGGTGTGGGTGGTTCCTGGGGTATGGGAGGTTCCTGGGGTGTGGGTGGTTCCTGGGGTATGGGAGGTTCCTGGGGTAGGGAGGTTCCTGGGGTGGGAGGTTCCTGGGGTGGAGAGGTTCCTGGGGTGTGGGAGGTTCCTGGGGTGTGGGAGGTTCCTGGGGTGGGAGGTTCCTGGGGTGTGGGAGGTTCCTGGGGTGTGGGAGGTTCCTGGAGTGGGAGGTTCCTGGCGTAGGGAGGTTCCTGGGGTGGGAGGTTCCTGGGGTGGAGAGGTTCCTGGGGTGTGGGAGGTTCCTGGGGTGTGGGAGGTTCCTGGGGTGGGAGGTTCCTGGGGTGTGGGAGGTTCCTGGGGTGTGGGAGGTTCCTGGAGTGGGAGGTTCCTGGGGTGAGGGAGGTTCCTGGGGTGGGGGTGGGTGATGGGTAGGAGGGATATGGGAGGGCAGGGAAAAACTTATATTTTTTAGGGTAAAAAAAAGGGTTTGTTTACACTGGCTAGGGACCAAATATTTTCCCTCCTGGGCACCCTCCTTTCCCCTCCTTCCCACCATTTATATTCCCTTCTCCTCCTCTACTTTTCCCTCGCTTCTTTCCACCACTTGTTCCCCTTTTTTATCAACCCTCTCTTCTTTCCCTTTTCACCATCTTTTTGCCCTTCTCCCTCATTCTCCTGCACAGCTTCCTCCTCTTCCTCTTCTTCACTCTTTTATAACACACTGATCGTCTCACACACACAGGTAGGGTGACCCAAGAAAAGGAATCACTTTCACCTTCATTCATTCAATCACTGTCTTGCCAGAAGTGTACTGACATCACAGTTCAGGTGATTCTCTGAACTGTAACATCCTCACTCATCCTTCAGAGTACAGGTACTGTACTTCTCACCTCCAGAACTGTAACATCCTCACTCATCCTTCAGAGTACAGGTACTGTACTTCCCACCTCCAGAACTGTAACATCCTCACCCATCCTTCAGAGTACAGGCACTGTACTTCCCACCACCAGAACTGTAACATCCTCACTCATCCTTCAGAGTACAGGTACTGTACTTCCCACCACCAGAACTGTAACATCCTCACTCATCCTTCAGAGTACAGGCACTGTACTTCCCACCACCAGAACTGTAACATCCTCACTCATCCTTCAGAGTACAGGTACTGTACTTCCCACCACCAGAACTGTAACATCCTCAGACATCCTTCAGAGTACAGGCACTGTACTTCCCACCACCAGAACTGTAACATCCTCACTCATCCTTCAGAGTACAGGCACTGTACTTCCCACCACCAGAACTGTAACATCCTCACTCATCCTTCAGAGTACAGGCACTGTACTTCCCACCACCAGAACTGTAACATCCTCAGTCATCCTTCAGAGTACAGGCACTGTACTTCCCACCACCAGAACTGTAACATCCTCACTCATCCTTCAGAGTACATGTACTGTACTTCCCACCACCAGAACTGTAACATCCTCACTCATCCTTCAGAGTACAGGCACTGTACTTCCCACCACCAGAACTGTAACATCCTCACTCATCCTTCAGAGTACAGGTACTGTACTTCCCACCTCCAGAACTGTAACATCCTCACTCATCCTTCAGAGTACAGGCACTGTACTTCCCACCACCAGAACTGTAACATCCTCACTCATCCTTCAGAGTACAGGCACTGTACTTCCCACCACCAGAACTGTAACATCCTCACTCATCCTTCAGAGTACAGGTACTGTACTTCCCACCACCAGAAGTGTAACATCCTCAGCCATCCTTCAGAGTACAGGTACTGTACTTCCCACCACTAGAACTGTAACATCCTCACTCATCCTTCAGAGTACAGGCACTGTACTTCCCACCTCCAGAACTGTAACATCCTCACTCATCCTTCAGAGTACAGGTACTGTACTACCCACCACCAGAAGTGTAACATACTCACTCATCCTTCAGAGTACAGGTACTGTACTTCCCACCTCCAGAACTGTAACATCCTCAGACATCCTTCAGAGTACAGGTACTGTACTTCTCACCTCCAGAACTGTAACATCCTCATTCATCCTTCAGAGTACAGGTACTGTACTTCCCACCACCAGAACTGTAACATCCTCAGCCATCCTTCAGAGTACAGGTACTGTACTTCTCACCTCCAGAACTGTAACATCCTCAGCCATCCTTCAGAGTACAGGTGCTGTACTTCTCACCTCCAGAACTGTAACATCCTCAGCCATCCTTCAGAGTGCAGGTACTGTACTTTCACCTCCAGAACTGTAACATTCTCAGCCATCCTTCAGAGTACAGGTACTGTACTTCTCACCTCCAGAACTGTAACATCCTCAGCCATCCTTCAGAGTACAGGCACTGTACTTCTCACCTCCAGAACTGTAACATCCTCAGCCATCCTTCAGAGTACAGGTACTGTACTTCTCACCTCCAGAACTGAAACATCCTCAGCCATCCTTCAGAGTACAGGTGCTGTACTTCTCACCTCCAGAACTGTAACATCCTCAGCCATCCTTCAGAGTACAGGTACTGTACTTCTCACCTCCAGAACTGTAACATCCTCACTCATCCTTCAGAGTACAGGTACTGTACTTCTCACCTCCAGAACTGTAACATCCTCAGCCATCCTTCAGAGTACAGGCACTAACTTGTATCCCCAGAGAGAGAGGGGGAATACATGTTATACCAACTTAGACAAATACCACAAGTATATTCAACCTCGTATACAGTATATCCTTCATGGGGTGTATATCGCAGTATATATTTTACTTTCATTCCCATTAGACAATATTTTAAGTACTAAAGTATTCTTGACTAGAGTACAGCTGACATTCAGTCTTACTGACCTGACCCTCATGCAGTAGATACATGACCTTGGCTGTAATTATCATCTGATACCTGAAAGATTGTTTAACATAAATATAAGCCTACACGAGCCTTCGGGAATTTAAGAGGCTTCAAGAGCTTGTAAGAGGCTTCAGGACTCTTCTTAACAGAGCAGGATTCTGTCGGAGGTTGGCTATTCTCTTGCTGCCAGCCAATGGTCGATACATAATCATAGCTAGCCATTGCAGCTGGTCGTATAGCCTGTCGATGGCTGGATATTGAGATATCCTGCCTTTGAGGCAGGATGGGATGCTCTTCTGGGATGAGATGAGGATGTGATGCCCTCTCTGTTAGCATCCATCCAGATGAGTGGGAGTTGGTTGCCTGTGAGTAAAACCCACCTATTATGGGCCAGTAGGACCTGCCTAGTGTGGACTGAATAGTGGTAAGAGTTTGCCACCGTTGTGGCTAGTTTATTGTGCACCTCATATCCATCCTGTGGATGGTAGTGGCTAGTTTATTGTGCACCTCATATCCATCCTGTGTATGGTAGTGGCTAGTTTATTGTGTACCTCATATCCATCCTGTGGATGGTAGTGGCTAGTTTATTGTGTACCTCATATCCATCCTGTGTATGGTAGTGGCTAGTTTATTGTGCACCTCATATCCATCCTGTGGATGGTAGTGGCTAGTTTATTGTGTACCTCATATCCATCCTGTGGATGGTAGTGGCTAGTTTATTGTGCACCTCATATCCATCCTGTGGATGGTAGTGGCTAGTTTATTGTGTACCTCATATCCATCCTGTGTATGGTAGTGGCTAGTTTAGTGTGTACCTCATATCCATCCTGTGGATGGTAGTGGCTAGTTTATTGTGCACTCTCATATCCATCCTGTGGATGGTAGTGGCTAGTTTATTGTGTACTCATATCCATCCTGTGGATGGTAGTGGCTAGTTTATTGTGCACCTCATATCCATCCTGTGGATGGTAGTGGCTAGTTTAGTGTGTACCTCATATCCATCCTGTGGATGGTAGTGGCTAGTTTATTGTGTACCTCATATCCATCCTGTGGATGGTAGTGGCTAGTTTATTGTGCACCTCATATCCATCCTGTGGATGGTAGTGGCTAGTTTATTGTGTACTCATATCCATCCTGTGGATGGTAGTGGCTAGTTTATTGTGCACTCTCATATCCATCCTGTGGATGGTAGTGGCTAGTTTATTGTGTACCTCATATCCATCCTGTGGATGGTAGTGGCTAGTTTATTGTGTACCTCATATCCATCCTGTGGATGGTAGTACAAGAACATATGGATACACAATAGGCCTAGGAACTAGGCCCCAAAGGATTGACAGGAGTACATCTGGATTCATACCTATCATTATCTTTTATATAAAGATTTCCTGCCAAGGTGAATAAGAGACAAGGTGAATAAGATGCCTCTGGTACTTCCATCAGGATGGTGGTGTTACACGCTCGACCCTCCGTTCCTTTACCTCCATACAGGATCAATACCCCTTGATTTCTTCCACAACTTTTCATATTTTCCAGAAATGGTCTTGTATCTCAATTGA
>WNWK01027938.1:0-15000 GCA_009830355.1 Cherax destructor | reverse complement strand
TTGGAGTCTTGCAGTGTCTTCAACGGTGGACACTGTCATACAGATTCGGGTGCCATCTGCAAAGGAAGACACAGCACTGTGGCTTATATCCCTGTCAATGTCTGATATGAGGATGAGGAATAGGATGGGAGCAAGTACTGTGCCTTGTGGAACAGAGCTTTTCACAGTAGCTGCCTCAGACTTTACTCTGTTGACTACTACTCTTTGTGTTCTACGTGTTAGGAAATTATAGATCCATCTACCAACTTTTCCTGTTATTCCTTTATCACGCATTTTGTGTGCTATTACACCATGGTCACACTTGTCAAAGGCTTTTGCAAAATATGTGTATATAACATCTGCATTCTGTTTATCTTCTAGAGCATCCAGGACCTTGTCGTAGTGGTCCAGTAGTTGGGACAGACAGGAGCGGCCTGCTCTAAACCCATGCTGTCCTGGGTTGTGCAATTGATGGGTATCAAGATGGGTGGCGATCTTGCTTCTTAGAACCCTTTCAAAGATTTTTATGATATGGGACGTTAGCGCAATTGGTCTGTAGTTCTTTGCTATTGCTTTACTGCCCCCTTTGTGGAGCGGGGCTATGTCTGTTGTTTTTAGTAGCTGCGGACGACCCCAGTGTCCATGCTCCTCTCCATAGGATGTTAAAAGCATGTGATAGGGGCTTCTTGCAGTTCTTGATGAACACGGAGTTCCATGAGTCTGGGCCTGGAGCGGAGTGCATGGGCATGTCATTTATTGCCTTTTCAAAGTCATTTGGCGTAGTGATGATGTCAGAAAGGCATGCGTCTGTCAAGTTCTGTGGCACTCTCATAAAAAAATAATTTAGGTTTTCGATTTTCAGTCTGGTTAGTGGCTCGCTAAAGACTGAGTCATACTGGGATTTAAGTAATTCACTCATTTCCTTGCTGTCATCTGTGTAGGACCCATCCCGTTTAAGTAGGGGCCCAATACTGGTTGTTGTTCTCGACTTTGATTTTGCATAGGAAAAGAAATACTTAGGGTTTCTTTCAATTTCAGTTATGGCTCTTAGTTATTCCCGTGTCTCTTGATTCCTATAAGATTCCTTTAGTTTTAATTCGATGTTTGCTCGGGTCTGATTTGCTATAATTTCTACTCGTGGTAGTATTAACCTTACCTGTTGTGGGCTGAAGTTTGGAGAGTCACTTCACCTCTACTCTTCTCCTGATCAGGTAAGGTGATCTACCAGGAGTGTCTGTTCATTGTTACTGATTTACCTGATTATCTGTACTGATAGGGTGACCCCGTGGCCTGCCTGGCAAAGCTTTCGCTTCACACGCGGAGGGTCCGGGTTCGATTCCCGGCGGGGTGGAAACATTTCGACGCGTTTCCTTACACCTGTTGTCCTCTTCCCCTAGCAGCAAATAGGTACCTGGGTGTTAATGGACTGGTGTGGGTGGCATCCTGGGGGACAAGATTGAGGACCACAATGGAAATATGACAGATAGTCCCTCGATGACGCACTGACTTTCTTGGGTTATCCTGGGTGGCTAACCCTCCGGGGTTAAAAATCCTAACGATATCTTATCTTGACATTGAAGTAGAATATTATACTAATTTAACCCTCATGTAACCAGTGTTGTGTTTATTATTATCAGCTGTGCTGCTGGCCTGGTCAACCAAGGTAGACGCTAGTTAACTGAAGCAAGAACCCTGTCTACACGACCTAGTGACACGTTACGACTCCTCACCTCTGAGATCTAAACTGTGCTACTACGACCAAGTAGTGACAGGAATCCCAGAACATGGGACGACCACCACCACCCAAGATAACACCATTTCTTCTAAAACATCACAGAAGACCATCCTGGGCATAAGATACTCCTGTCCCAACATCACAGAAGACCATCCTGGGCATAAGATACTCCTGTCCCAACATCACAGAAGACCATCCTGGGCATAAGATACTCCTGTCCCAACATCACAGACCATCCTGGGCATAAGATACTCCTGTCCCAACATCACAGACCATCCTGGGCATAAGATACTCCTGTCCCAACATCACAGAAGACCATCCTGGGCATAAGATACTCCTGTCCCAACATCACAGACCATCTTGGGCATAAGATACTCCTGTCCCAACATCACAGACCATCCTGGGCATAAGATACTCCTGTCCCACCATCACAGAAGACCATCCTGGGCATAAGATACTCCTGTCCCAACATCCTATTGGAACCACAGCGGCCAATTTCTATTTTTATTTTTAATTAAAATCCTTAGGAAATTATCTTCGTTATTATTCCTCAAGTTATTCATTTATTCATTTTCCATTCTTTTTTAAAGCGGAAGGCGTTCCCTTGACAAATAATAATAATAATAATAATAATAATAATAATAATAACAGTAATTTTAATAATAATAACAGTAATAATAATAATAATAATAATAATAACAGTAATTGAAAGTTTTAAAAAGCCCGACTTAAGTCTCGAGGGAAGTCATAACTTGAGTCATGTCAAGGACAGGAGTTCAGTCCTTCTGTCACTTGTATTAAAAAATAATGGCAGGAATATTTTTTGTGTATACTAATTTTGTTATTACTGTTTTATGTATCCTGACACAGCTGTGACTCTCATAGCCTCATATTCTTACAACCTCATGGCTTTTTCTGTCATATATATATGTGTGTGTGTATATATTACCTGCATAGGTCTTCTGCTTCTCTTGAGACCCATGGTGATATCACCATGGCAATATTCCCATGGTAATATTCTGTCAGGTGCCTCAGTTGTGGATGAATCTAATTCGTTCAGTTCTTTATTTCATCCCATGTGGAAAGTTACTGCTTGGAAAACATATATTAATTTTTAAAAGTGGGGGTGGAGAGGTAAGCCAGTGGAAGGCCTCGGTCAGATAACCAAAAGCTCCAGTTAGTGGGCTGGTGTGGGTGGCATCCTGGGGACAAATTAACCCAAGTTGCAGAAAATGCTCTGCATAACCAGGGTCTTTATTATATGTTACTGATGTCAGCTATGGTCTGTTTAAGTTGTATCATGTACTTGTAGTAATAAAGATTATTATTGTATTTATAAGGACTTGATATCGTCCCTAGAGGCTGAGCTAGCCAACACTAATATAGTATTTGGCTTTGTTACCTTAAGTGTTGGTTGACGAGGCTGGGCGTCACACCTCATTCCCCGCCTCTCTTATCCCTTCATAGTGCTACAATATTCTCGTGTGACATTTTCTCTCTCATACATCTTGATTATATGCATATTTAACTTTGAACCTGCTACGAAGGTTCACTCGTAACAGTGTACGGGGATACGGTGTTGTGCTGGTTATAGGGCCACTGACACCTGACGCCGTATCGAGCCCTAGTGTTTGCGTTACAAATAATAATAATATATTTCTACCAGTACATGTACAAGGTATACACACCATAGCTGACATCAATGACATACTACTATATAGAAAGCCCCTTGTTATGTACAGCATTTCCCACAGACTTAAGCTTATCTCAAGACTAAAAACGCAATAATCAGTTGATTAATATATATTATATATATATATATATATATATATATATATATATATATATATATATATATATATATATATATATATATATATATATATATATACATACAAACATTATCTCTACGTCCACAGCAAGACTCGAACCTTCAAACTCTGTATCAGAGTACGGTGCTTTACCACGAAGCCAGAGTACTGCGTACTCTGATACAGAGTTTGCAGCTTCGAGTCCTGTCGACGTAGATATAATGTTTGTAAATAATTTCGCCTGTTTGCGAATTGTTAATCATATATATGTATACCTGGGTAATGGAGTTTCTAACATATGTTTTGAGGACATTCAATATATTTAATGATTTTTGAAGATTACAGTTTATAAGAATATATGGTTGGCTTTGAGAAGGACTTGTCTTGTATGGGCCAGTAGGCCTTCTGCAGTGTTCCTCCATTCTTATGAGTCTTGATATAGATACTCTTCCGTTCCTCGAATTAAACTTCTTCAAGACGAATGACTCAAAAGGGTTTAGCGCTTCACTAAAACATTGTAATAGTCATTGTGCTTATAATATCTGCTGATATCAAGGAAGTGAATTTCCAGGTTCACTTCTCCGTGTTCACTTCTCCGGGTTCACTTCTCCGTGTTTACTTTTCCAGGTTCACTTCTTCGGGTTTACTTCTCCGTGTTTACTTCTCCAGGTTTACTTCTCCAGGTTCACTTCTCCAGGTTCACTTCTCCAGGTTCACTTCTCCGTGTTTACTTTTCCAGGTTTACTTCTCCAGGTTCACTTCTCCAGGTTCACTTCTCCAGGTTCATTTCTCCAGGTTCACTTCTCCGTGTTTACTTTTCCAGGTTCACTTCTTCGGGTTTACTTCTCCGTGTTTACTTTTCCAGGTTCACTTCTCCAGGTTCACTTCTCCAGGTTCACTTCTCCAGGTTCACTTCTCCAGGTTCACTTCTCCGGGTTTACTTTTCCAGGTTCACTTCTCCGGGTTCACTTCTCCGTGCTTACTTTTCCAGGTTCACTTCTCCGGGTTCACTTCTCCGGGTTTACTTTTCCAGGTTCACTTCTCCGGGTTCACTTCTCCGGGTTCACTTCTCCGGGTTCACTTCTCCGGGTTTACTCCTCCGTGTTCACTTCTCCGGGTTCACTTTTCCGGGTTCACTTTCCCGGGTTCACTTTTCCGGGTTCACTTCTCTGGGTTCACTTTTCCAGGTTCACTTCAATGGACTCACTTCTCCAGGTTCACTTCCCTGGACTCGCTTCTCCAGGTTCACTTCAATGGACTCACTTCTCCAGGTTCACTTCCCTGGACTCACTTCTCCAGGTTCACTTCAATGGACTCGCTTCTCCAGGTTCACTTCCTTGGACTCGCTTCTCCAGGTTCACTTCCCTGGACTCACTTCTCCAGATTCACTTCCCTGGACTCACCTCTCCAGGTTCACTTCCCGACTCACTTCTCCAGGTTCACTTCCCTGGACTCACTTCTCAGGTTCACTTCCCTGGACTCACTTCTCCAGGTTCACTTCCCTGGACTCACTTCTCCAGGTTCACTTCCCTGGACTCACTTCTCCAGGTTCACTTCCCTGGACTCACCTCTCCAGGTTCACTTCCCTGGACTCACTTTTCCAGGTTCACTTCCCTGGACTCACTTCTCCAGGTTCACTTCCCTGGACTCACTTCTCCAGGTTCACTTCCTGGACTCACTTCTCCAGGTTCACTTCCTGGACTCACTTCTCCAGGTTCACTTCCCTGGACTCACTTCTCCAGGTTCACTTCCCTGGACTCACTTCTCCAGGTTCACTTCCCTGGACTCACTTCTCCAGGTTCACTTCCTGGACTCCCCTCTCCAGGTTCACTTCCCTGGACTCACTTCTCCAGGTTCACTTCCCTGGACTCACTCTCCAGGTTCACTTCCCTAGACTCACTTCTCAGGTTCACTTCCCTGGACTCACTTCTCCAGGTTCACTTCCCTGGACTCACTTCTCCAGGTTCATTTCCCTGACTCACTTCTCCAGATTCACTTCCTGGACTCACTTCTCCAGGTTCACTTCCCTGGACTCACTCTCCAGGTTCACTTCCCTGGACTCACTTTTCCAGGTTCACTTCCCTGGACTCACTTCTCCAGGTTCACTTCCCTGGACTCACTTCTCCAGGTTCACTTCCCTGGACTCACTTCTCAGGTTCACTTCCTGGACTCACTTCTCCAGGTTCACTTCCCTGGACTCACTTCTCCAGGTTCACTTCCCTGGACTCACTTCTCCAGGTTCACTTCCTGGACTCACTTCTCCAGGTTCACTTCCCTGGACTCACTTCTCCAGGTTCACGTCCCTGGACTCACTTCTCCAGGTTCACTTCCCTGGACTCACTTCTCCAGGTTCACGTCCCTGGACTCACTTCTCCAGGTTCACTTCCCTGGACTCACTTCTCCAGGTTCACTTCCCTGGACTCACCTCTCCAGGTTCACTTCCCTGGACTCACTTCTCCAGGTTCACTTCCCTGTACTCACTTCTCCAGGTTCACTTCCCTGGACTCACTTCTCCAGGTTCACTTCCCTGGACTCACTTCTCCAGGTTCACTTCCCTGGACTCACCTCTCCAGGTTCACTTCCCTGGACTCACTTCTCCAGGTTCACTTCCCTGGACTCACTTCTCCAGATTCACTTCCCTGGACTCACTTCTCCAGGTTCACTTCCCTGGACTCACTTCTCCAGGTTCACTTCCCTGGACTCACTTCTCCAGGTTCACTTCCCTGGACTCACTTCTCCAGGTTCACTTCCCTGGACTCACTTCTCCAGGTTCACTTCCCTGGACTCACCTCTCCAGGTTCACTTCCCTAGACTCACTTCTCCAGGTTCACTTCCCTGGACTCACTTCTCCAGGTTCACTTCCCTGGACTCCTCCAGGTTCACTTCCCTGGACTCACTTCTCCAGGTTCACTTTTGAAAGTTCGTCTCAGTCTATCAAGACAATGTCGTCATGAACAGACTACTTATAACCAAAATAACCAATTTGAACACTAATATTTTTCCCAGGAAACAGTAGGGGGTTGTTGGGGGAGGGAGGGAGTGGGTTGTTGGGGAGGGAGGGAGGGGATTGTTGGGGGAAGAGAATAGGGTTTATAATTTATCAAAATTTTATACATCAGTAGCGGTGTGATGCTAGCCTATGTATGATAGTTACGTAGTGGCCTATGTATGATAGTTACGTAGTGGCCTATGTATGACAGTTACGTAGTAGCCTATGTATGATAGTTACATAGTGGCCTATGTATGATAGTTACGTAGTAGCCTATGTATGATAGTTACGTAGTAGCCTATGTATGATAGTTACGTAGTGGCCTATGTATGATAGTTACGTAGTAGCCTATGTATGATAGTTACGTAGTAGCCTATGTATGATAGTTACGTAGTAGCCTATGTATGATAGTTACGTAGTGGCCTATGTATGATAGTTACGTAGTGCCCTATGTTGATAGTTACGTAGTAGCCTATGTATGATAGTTACGTAGTAGCCTATGTATGATAGTTACGTAGTAGCCTATGTATGATAGTTACGTAGTAGCCTATGATAGTTACGTAGTAGCCTATGTATGATAGTTACGTAGTAGCCTATGTATGATAGTTACGTAGTAGCCTATGTATGATAGTTACGTAGTAGCCTATGTATGATAGTTACGTAGTAGCCTATGATGATAGTTACATAGTGGCCTATGTATGATAGTTACGTAGTGGCCTATGTATGATAGTTACGTAGTGGCCATGTATGATAGTTACGTAGTAGCCTATGTATGATAGTTACGTAGTGGCCTATGTATGATAGTTACGTAGTGGCCTATGTATGATAGTTACGTAGTAGCCTATGTATGATAGTTTGTAGTGGCCTATGTATGATAGTTACGTAGTGGCCTATGTATGATAGTTACGTAGTGGCCTATGTATGATAGTTACGTAGTGGCCTATGTATGATAGTTACGTAGTGGCCTATGTATGATAGTTACGTAGTGGCCTATGTATGATAGTACGTAGTAGCCTATGTATGATAGTACGTAGTGGACTATGTATGATAGTTACGTAGTGGCCTATGTATGATAGTTACGTAGTGGCCTATGTATGATAGTTACGTAGTGGCCTATGTATGATAGTTACGTAGTGGCCTATGTATGATAGTTACGTAGTAGCCTATGTATGATAGTTCGTAGTCCCTATGTATGATAGTTACGTAGTGGCCTATGTATGATAGTTACGTAGTGGCCTATGTATGATAGTTACGTAGTGGCTATGATGATAGTTACGTAGTGGCCTATGTATGATAGTTACGTAGTAGCCTATGTATGATAGTTCCGTAGTAGCCTATGTATGATAGTTACGTAGTGGCCTATGTATGATAGTTACGTAGTGGCCTATGTATGATAGTTCCGTAGTAGCCTATGTATGATAGTTACGTAGTGGCCTATGTATGATAGTTACGTAGTGGCCTATGTATGATAGTTACGTAGTGGCCTATGTATGATAGTTACGTAGTAGCCTATGTATGATAGTTACATAGTGGCCTATGTATGATAGTTACGTAGTAGCCTATGTATGATAGTTACGTAGTGGCCTATGTATGATAGTTACGTAGTAGCCTATGTATGATAGTTACGTAGTGGCCTATGTATGATAGTTACGTAGTGGCCTATGTATGATAGTTACGTAGTAGCCTATGTATGATAGTTACGTAGTGGCCTATGTATGATAGTTACGTAGTAGCCTATGTATGATAGTTACGTAGTGGCCTATGTATGATAGTTACGTAGTAGCCTATGTATGATAGTTCCGTAGTAGCCTATGTATGATAGTTACGTAGTAGCCTATGTATGATAGTTACGTAGTGGCCTATGTATGATAGTTACGTAGTAGCCTATGTATGATAGTTCCGTAGTAGCCTATGTATGATAGTTACGTAGTGGCCTATGTATGATAGTTACGTAGTAGACTATGTATGATAGTTACGTAGTAGCCTATGTATGATAGTTCCGTAGTAGCCTATGTATGATAGTTACGTAGTGGCCTATGTATGATAGTTACGTAGTGGCCTATGTATGATAGTTCCGTAGTAGCCTATGTATGATAGTTACGTAGTGGCCTATGTATGATAGTTACGTAGTAGCCTATGTATGATAGTTACGTAGTAGCCTATGTATGATAGTTCCGTAGTAGCCTATGTATGATAGTTACGTAGTGGCCTATGTATGATAGTTACGTAGTGGCCTATGTATGATAGTTACGTAGTGGCCTATGTATAATAGTTACGTAGTGGCCTATGTATGATAGTTACGTAGTGGCCTATGTATAATAGTTACGTAGTGGGAACAAATGTTGTTTCCGTCATATGCCACCCACACCCTGGGTGATGGTGCCACCCACACACTGGGTGATGGTGCCACCCACACACTGGGTGATGGTGCCACCCACACACTGGGTGATGATGCCACCCACACCCTGGGTGATAGTGCCACCCACACACTGGGTGATGGTGCCACCCACACACTGGGTGATGATGTCACCCACATTGGGTGATGGTACCACCCACACCCTGGGTGATGCCACCCACACCCTGGGTGATGATGCCACACACACACTGGGTGATGATGCCACCCACACTCTGGGTGATGGTGCCACCCACACACTGGGTGATGGTGTTACCCACACACTGGGTGATGGTGCCACCCACACACTGGGTGATGCCAGTGGCACTCCCAGGAGACTGGATCTCTTTCGCTCGGATAACCTTCCTTTATCCAATACATTTATTGAGTTAGTGAGGCCAGGAAAGACTAGTGGGAAGCGGATATTGGTCTAGGCACTGTGGTAGGTAGTGGTAGGGGGTCTGGCACTGTGGTAGGTGGTGGTGATAGTGATCCTGGCACTGTGGTAGGTGGTGGTGGTAGTGATCCTGGCACTGTGGTAGGTAGTTGTAGTGGTCCTGGTATTGTGGTAGGTGGTGTTAGTGGCCCTGGTACTGTAAGGTGGTGACTAAAGGTGATGAGAGTGGTCATGGCACTGTGTAGTGGTCAATGAAGGAGGTGATGGTGGTCCTGGTACTGTCTGTTGGTGACTAAAGGTGGTGGTAGTGGTCCTGGTACTGTGTGGTGGTAACTGAAGGTGATAGTGGTCATGGTACTGTGTGGTGGTGACTGAAGGTGGTGGTAGTGGTCGTGATACTGTGTAATGGTAACTGAAGGTGATAGAGTGGTCGTGGTACTGTGTGGTGGTGACTGAAGGTAGTGGTCGTGGTACTGTGTAATGGTGACTGAAGGTGGTGGTAGTGATCGTGGTACTGTGTGATGGTAACTGAAGGTAGTGGTAGTGATCGTGGTACCGTGCGATGGTAACTGAAGGCGATAGAGTGGTCGTGGTACTGTGTGGTGGCGACTGAAGGTGGTGGTAGTGGTCGTGGTACTGTGTGATGGTAACTGAAGGTGGTGGTAGTGATCGTGGTACCGTGCGATGGTAACTGAAGGCGATAGAGTGGTCGTGGTACTGTGTGGTGGCGACTGAAGGTGGTGGTAGTGGTCGTGGTACTGTGTGATGGTAACTGAAGGTGGTGGTAGTGATCGTGGTACCGTGCGATGGTAACTGAAGGCGATAGAGTGGTCGTGGTACTGTGTGGTGGCAACTGAAGGTGGTGGTAGTGGTCGTGGTACTGTGTGATGGTAACTGAAGGTGGTGGTAGTGATCGTGGTACCGTGCGATGGTAACTGAAGGCGATAGAGTGGTCGTGGTACTGTGTGGTGGCGACTGAAGGTGGTGGTAGTGGTCGTGGTACTGTGTGATGGTAACTGAAGGCGATAGTGGTCGTGGTACTGTGTGGTGGTGACTGAAGGCGATAGAGTGGTCGTGGTACTGTGTGGTGGTGACTGAAGGTGGTGGTAGTGGTCGTGGTACTGTGTGATGGTAACTGAAGGTGATAGAGTGGTCGTGGTACTGTGTGGTGGTGACTGAAGGTGGTGGTAGTGGTCGTGATACTGTGTGATGGTAACTAAACGTGATAGAGTGGTCGTGGTACTGTGTGGTGGTGACTGAAGGTAGTGGTCGTGGTACTGTGTGATGGTGACTGAAGGTGGTGGTAGTGGTCGTGATACTGTGTGATGGTAACTAAAGGTGATAGAGTGGTCGTGGTACTGTGTGGTGGTGACTGAAGGTAGTGGTAGTGGTCGTGATACTGTGTGATGGTAACTAAAGGTGATAGAGTGGTCGTGGTACTGTGTGGTGGTGACTGAAGGTAGTGGTCGTGGTACTGTGTGATGGTGACTGAAGGTGGTGGTAGTGGTCGTGATACTGTGTGATGGTAACTAAAGGTGATAGAGTGGTCGTGGTACTGTGTGGTGGTGACTGAAGGTAGTGGTCGTGGTACTGTGTGATGGTGACTGAAGGTGGTGGTAGTGGTCGTGATACTGTGTGATGGTAACTAAAGGTGATAGAGTGGTCGTGGTACTGTGTGGTGGTGACTGAAGGTAGTGGTCGTGGTACTGTGTGATGGTGACTGAAGGTGGTGGTAGTGGTCGTGATACTGTGTGATGGTAACTAAAGGTGATAGAGTGGTCGTGGTACTGTGTGGTGGTGACTGAAGGTAGTGGTCGTGGTACTGTGTGATGGTGACTGAAGGTGGTGGTAGTGGTCGTGATACTGTGTGATGGTAACTAAAGGTGATAGAGTGGTCGTGGTACTGTGTGGTGGTGACTGAAGGTAGTGGTCGTGGTACTGTGTGATGGTAACTAAAGGTGATAGAGTGGTCGTGGTACTGTGTGGTGGTGACTGAAGGTAGTGGTCGTGGTACTGTGTGATGGTAACTAAAGGTGATAGAGTGGTCGTGGTACTGTGTGGTGGTGACTGAAGGTAGTGGTCGTGGTACTGTGTGATGGTAACTAAAGGTGATAGAGTGGTCGTGGTACTGTGTGGTGGTGACTGAAGGTAGTGGTCGTGGTACTGTGTGGTGGTGACCAACACCTCCCACACCTGGTGTTGAAGTCAACTTAGATTCCACCTACACCTGGGGTATAAATCTTACACCTGATGTTGAAGTCAACTTGGATTCCTCTCACATCTGCTGTTGAAAACAACTTTAATTCTTGTCACACCTAGTTTTGAAGTCAACTTGGATTCCTCGAGCTTTTGCATGCTGTCCCACTGCAACTCGGCTCACGTATTGAATTTTACCGTGAAAGTCGAGAGGCTTCTCCTGTCGCATCACCAATATTTCGCCTCTTCCCAGAGCTTCAAAAGGTTTCCATCCACTACTCAACTTCTAGCTGGAGATACCAAGTTGTTGCGGCTAGCATAGTTCATGAAACTGCTGTGGTTTACTGCTGGGTGAGAAAATTATAGCAAATAAAGGTCAGGTTCGATACGGTGTATTCTTTCCTCGGCCCTATAAACCACAACAATAACAGTAACAGACTATACGGTGTATTCTTTCCTCGGCCCTATAAACCACAATAACAGTAACAAACTATACGGTGCATCCTCTCTTCGGCCCTATAAACTGGACACCACGAGCATAACTACTTTTGTAGGTACAAATAGGTAGTTACATAGGTGATTACACTCTCACCACCCCTCCCACCCCTCACCGTCAATCACCATGGAGGTGATTGAAAATGAAAGTGTAATTAAGCGGTATTGGGAAGGTCCTCCCTAGAGACCTTCTTCTGTTCTGCCACTATCTACATCCTTCACCCTCCCTCCTTTCTCTCTCTCTCTTTCTCTCCTATTCCTCATCATCCTTTCCTCTCTCCCTCTCCTTTCTCTTCATCAAATTCATCCCAGGTAACGCTGCTGTGGCTGTGGTGATACTGGTAGTATTCTGGGTTGGTGGTGGTAGTGGTGATACTGGTAGTACTCTGGGTTGGTGGTGGTAGTTGTTGTGATACTGGTAGATCTGGGTGGTGGTGGTAGTTGTATGTGATACTGGAGTATTCTGGCGTTTGGTGGTAGTTGTGTGAACTGGCAGCATCCTGGGTTGGTGGTAGTTGCTGGTGATACTGGTAGATCTCTGGGTCGGTGGTGCTGTCGTACATTCCGGCTAGCACTGGGCTCGGGTGGTAGTGCGGTGATACTGGCAGTATCTCGGGCTGGTGGTAGCTTGTGTGATTCGGCAGCATCTCTGGTGGTGGTGGTAGTGTGTGATACTGGTAGTATTCCTGGTGGTGGTGGTAGTTGGTGATACTGGTAGTATTCTGGGTTGGTGGTGGTAGTTGTGTGATACTGGTAGTATTCTGGGTTGGTGGTTAGTTGTGGTGATACTGGAGTACTCTGGGTGGTGGTGGTAGTTGTGTGATACTGGAGTATTCTGGGCTGGTGGGGTAGTTGTAGGATACTGGTAGATTCGGCTGGTGGTGGAGTTGTGGTGATCCTGGTAGCATTCTGGGTGGTGGTAGTGTGTGGATCTGGTAGTATTCGGGTGATTAGTAGTCAGGTCGATACGGTAGTATTCCTGGTGGTATGGCAGCATGTACGACTATGGTGTATCTTTCGGGTGAGTAGTGCAGTGATACTGGTAGTATTCTGCTGGGCAGTGTGATACTGGCAGTATTCTGGGCTGGTGGAGTCAGTGATACTGGTAGATTGGGTGTGGTGGTAGTTAGCTGGTGACACCCGGTAGTATCCGGTCTGTGGTAGTATGTGTGAATCTGGAGCTATTGGGTCTGGGGAGCTGCTGTGTGATTCTCTGGATTCCTGGCTGGTGGTGCTTGTCATTCTGGCAGTATCTCCGTCTGGTGTAGCTGTGTGATCTCTGGTCAGATTCTCGGTCTGGTGAGTTGTGGTGATCTGGTAGTATTCTGGGTTGGTGGTGTAGTGTGGTGATCTGGTAGTATTCTGGGTGGTGGTAGTTGTGTGATCTGGTAGTATCTGGGTTGGGTAGTTGTGTGATACTGGTAGTATTCTGGGTTGGTGGTGGTGATCATATCGTTGTGTGTGGGATATCTGGTAGTATTCCTGGGTTGGTGGTAGTTGTGGTGATACTGGTAGTATCTCTGGGTGTGGTGGTAGTTGTGGTGATCTGGTAGTATTCTGGGTTGTGGTGGTAGTTGTGGTGAATCTGGTAGTATTCTGGTTGGTGGTGTAGTTGTGTGATCTGGTAGTATTCTGGGTTGGTGGTGTAGTGGTGATCTGGTAGTATCTCTGGGTTGGTGGTGGTAGTTGTGTGATACTGGTAGTATCTCTGGGTTGGTGGTGGTAGCTTGTGTGATACTGGTAGTATCTGGGTTGGTGGTAGTTGTGGTGATCTGGTAGTATTCTGGGTTGGTGGGGTAGTTGTGTGATCTGGTAGTATTCTGGTGGTGGTGGTAGTTGTGGTGATACTGGTAGTATTCTGGGTTGGTGGTGGTAGTTGTGTGATACTGGTAGTATTCTGGTTGTGGTGGTAGTATTGTGATACTGGTAGTACTCTGGGTTGGTGGTGGTAGTTATTGTGATACTGGTAGTATTCTGGGTTGGTGGTGGTAGTTGTTGTGATACTGGTAGTATTCTGGGTTGGTGGTGGTAGTTGTGTGATCTGTAGTATTCTGGTTATGGTGAGTGTGTGATCGTAGTATTCTGGGTTGGTGGTGGTAGTTGTGGTGATTCTGGTAGTATTCTGGGTGTGGTGGTAGTTGTGGTGATCTGGTAGTATTCTGGGTTGGTGGTGGAGTTGTGGTGATTCTGGTAGTATTCTGGGTTGGTGGTAGTGTGGTGATCTGGTAGTATTCTGGGTGGTGGTAGTTGTGGTGATTCTGGTAGTATTCTGGGTTGTGGTGTAGTTGTGGTGATTCTGGTAGTATTCTGGGTTGGTGGTGTAGTTGTGGTGATTCTGGTAGTATTCTGGGTTGGTGGTTAGTTGTGGTGATACTGGTAGTATTCTGGGTTGGTGGTAGTTGTTGTGATACTGGTAGTATTCTGGGTTGGTGGTGGTAGTTGTTGTGATACTGGTAGTATTCTGGGTTGGTGGTGGTAGTTGTGGTGATTCTGGTAGTATTCTGGGTTGGTGGTAGTTGTGGTGATTCTGGTAGTATTCGGGGTTGATGGTAGTTGTGGTGATTCTGGTAGTATTCTGGGTTGGTGATGGTAGTTGTGGTGATACTGGTAGTATTCTGGGTTGGTGGTGGTAGTTGTGGTGATACTGGTAGTATTCTGGGTTGGTGGTGGTAGTTGTGGTGATACTGGTAGTATTCTGGGTTGGTGGTGGTAGTTGTGGTGATTCTGGTAGTATTCTGGGTTGGTGGTGGTAGTTGTGGTGATTCTGGTAGTATTCTGGGTTGGTGGTAGTTGTGGTGATTCTGGTAGTATTCTGGGTTGGTGGTGGTAGTTGTGGTGATTCTGGTAGTATTCTGGGTTGGTGGTGGTAGTTGTGGTGATTCTGGTAGTATTCTGGGTTGGTGGTAGTTGTGGTGATTCTGGTATTCGGTTGTGGGTTGGATTCGGATTCTGGGTTGGTGGTATTGTGGTGAGTGGGAGTTGAATGGAGGGGAGCATTCAAGGTGA
>WNWK01027937.1:0-25844 GCA_009830355.1 Cherax destructor | reverse complement strand
AACTTTGTCACACACATGTTCCATGCATATCTGCTTTTTTTTTAATTTTCTTAAATTAAATTAATTTACGGAAAAATAAACGGAAATAAAGAAATTTTTTTAGGTAAATTCTTTATTGAATCCTGTAATGTTGTGCTGTATGTTATTTTTTTTGGTTTTTTAAAGTATTTTCCCTTTTTGTATTCTGTTCTGTACTGTTTTTTTTTTCTATTGTTATTTATACTTTTGTAACAGTTCTTCTTTTTTGTCATTTCCATCACTCGACTATCAAATTTTTGACATAATCATTGCTTGGTATAATCAGATGGAGATTTTTTTAAAAGAAGGGTGTGGTCATAGAAAATAAGACAGGTGTGGTCATGGGAGTTGGGTTGGTGAGGTATTCTATAGTCAGGCAAGGTCAAAGTGAGCTAAGTATAGAGGTGTTTCATAGTCGGTTAGTCATAGACAGGTGGGTTTATGGAAAATCATGAGAGGTGGGGGGTCATGGACAGGTGTGGTCATGTTTGTTTGTCATGTCGGGGGGTTATGTTTCCGGTCTCCATCCTGGGGGATGTCACATTGCACAGTTGCTTTGGTTTTTTCCCTTTGTTCCGTGTCTCCAGATGAGGAGTGGAAAGGGGGGGAGGCTAGTGAACTGTGGTCATAGTTAAACGACGTTATAGTGAGAGGGGTCATAGTCGTAAAGCCGACCTTCACGAGTCTAGATTTATTGACAAAAACGATTTCGCAGTACTAGGCAGACTGTTCCACTCATCAACTACCCTATTTCCAAAACCAATGGTTACGGATTATGAGACGGGAAATCCTGTGTCAAAAAACCAAAGGGGGAGTTCTGTGAAAGAGGCCCGAATAAGGTAAGAGAGGTAATAAAACGGTTTCTGAACTGTAAGAAGGTTTTTTGACACGGTTCTATACAAGAGATTAGTGAAAAAACCTGGAGACCAGGCAGGATAAAAGGGCCCCCGAAAAGGATCAGAGAATACCTGACGAAAGGATCAAAATCATGGACGTGATGGGGGTGTCAGAGTGGGCGCAAAAAAAGAGCTGGGTTCTGGGTTGTCCAGACTGGTGCTGTTTTTGTATATGTGAATGGCATGACGGGGAAGGAATATACCAAAAGGTTCTGTTTGCAGACGATGTGAAGTTAAATGAGGAGAATTCAATAGAAGAGGATAAGGCACACAGAAAGTTTCGGAGACTGCGGGGCCTGGCCCAGAAACCTTGAAACAGGGGGCCGGGAACTCCGGGAAAGAACAAGTAAAGAAGATTAGATTCCGACATCTCACAAGGAGTCGTTCTGGACCCTTTACACTGTATACGTCAGGCCCATATTGGAGTATGCAGCCCAGTTTGGAACCCACACCTGGCTAGGCACTTTCAGAAATTAGAAAAAGGGAAAAGGGTTTTGCAAGAGACAATCCCGGAGCTAAGGGGCATGTTTACGAGGAGAGGTTAAGGGAATCAAATCCGTGATGACACGGGGGGGCTGGGGAGATAGGAGGATATGATAATGATAACGACTTATAAAATACTGAGAGGAATCGACAAGGTGGACAGAGACAGGACGTTCCCAGATGGGACATAGTCACGGGGATGATAGGAAGTATTTCGTCAGTCATAGAGTTGTCAGGAAGTGGAATAGTCTGGAGAGTGATGTAGTGGAGTCAGGATCCATACATAGCTTTAAGAAGAAGTAGGGAAAAAAGCTCATGGAGCAGGGAGAGAGTGGACCTTGTAGCGACCAGTGAAGAGGCGGGGCCAGGACCCATGGATTCGACCCCTTCAACCACATTTATTTGAGTACACACACACATACACACACACACACACACACATACACACACATACACACATCCAGTCTAGGGAGCATAAGATATTTAAAGAGGGGATGTAAAAACCCACCACAGAACGGGCAGGAGGCCAGGAGAAGTAATGATGAGAACAAAGAGGATGGTGGACACTTGGCGGAGGTGGCAAAAAAAAAGACACATGAGCAGAGCGAAGCTACTGGTCATGGGAGATTTAAACCACAGGAGATCGATGGGAAAACCCATAAACCCACGTGGGGCCCAGAAATTTGGGAGAGCCAAGATGAGGGACGTGGTACTGGAAAACCTGATGCCCCAAAAATTTGTCAGGGACACGACCAGAGAGAGAGGAGAAGATGAACCAGCAAGACGGGAAACCTTGTATTCACCCTGAAAAAAGCCAGATATTGAAGACATAAGCACGAGAGCCCCTGGGAGCCAGTGACCATATGGTGCTTAGCTTTGAGAAATTGTAGAGCTACAGGTGGAGAGGGAAAACAGTCCCGATGGGAGATAAACCAGACTTTAAAAGAGGAAATCACGGGCATGAGGATTTTCCCAGGACGTTAGTGGGAAAGGGAAATGGAAGAGGGGACAAAATGAAATGATGGAATACGTGGGGGCAAAGTGCAAGGAGCAGAGGAACGGTTTATCCCCAGAGGAAAAAGGATTAAATGGGAAGGCAAGAAAGAGCCCTGGTTTACCCAAAGGCAGGGAGGCAAAGACTCAGAGTATCAGAGAATGGAAACGGTACAGAAGGCAAAGAACCCAAGTAAACAAAGAGATTAGTAGAAGAGCTAGAAACGAGTATGCACAAGTACGGAGGAGGCCCAGAACAGTACGAAAATGACATAGCATCGAAAGTTAAGTCCGACTCCGAAACTGATGTACAGTCACATCAGAAGGAAGACAACAGTCAAGGACCAGGTGATAAGGCTGAGGAGAGAAGATCGGGAACTCACAAGTAATGATCAAGAGGTATGTGAGGAGCTCAACTTGAGGTTTAAGGAAGTATTCACAATGGAGGAAGGAAGGCAGCTGGGTAGACAGGACGTGGTTCGTCACCAACAAGGGATGTACCAAGTGCTAGAGGGCATACACACAACTGAGGAGGAAGTGAAGCAGTTACTCAGTGACCTCGATACCTCAAAGGGCGATGGGTCCGACAATATCTCCTGTGGGTTCTTCAGGAAGGAGCTGAGGTACTGAGTGTGCCACTTACCATAATATTCAACACATCCCTTGAAACTGGGCAGCTACTCTGAGGCGGAAGAAGGCCAACGTAGTCCCCATTTTTAAAAAGGAGACAAAAAAAGAGGCACTAAACTATAGACCAGTGTCACTTACATGTATAGTGTGCAAAGTCCTGGAGAAAATCATCAGGAAAAGAATGGTGAAACACCTTGAGCTGAACAGGATAATAAAACCAGACAGCACGGATTCCGGGAAGGCAAATCCTGTGTAACAAACCTCCTAGAGTTCTATGATAAGTAACAGAGGTAAGGCAGGAGAGACAAAAGGGGTTGATTGCATTTCCTGACTGCTGGAAGGCCTCCGACACAGTTCCTCACATGAGATTAGTAAAGAAGTTGGAAGAACAAGCAGGTATAACAGGAAGGGCACTGGAATGGATCAGGGAATACTCAAAGGAGGCAACAACGGGTCATGGTGGTGTGGTGAGGTATCACAGTGGGCGCTCAGACGAGCGGTGTACCGCAGGGTCAGTCCCAGGACCAGTGTTATTCCTGGTATATGTAAATGACATGACGGACGGATCGACTCAGAAGTGTTCTATTCGCGGATGATGAAAAATAATGAGGAGAATCACATCGAAGAGGACCAGGCAGGGCTGCAAACAGACCTGGACAAGCTCGACATCTGGTCTAGCAATTGGCTTCTCGAATTCAATCCTCCAAATGCAAAGTCATGAGGATCGGAGAAGGGCAAAGAAGACCGCTGACAGAGTACAAGCTAGACGGACAAAGGCTACAAACCTCGGCAAAGGAGAAAGACTTGGAGTGAGTATAATGCCAAGCACGTCTCCGAGGCACACATCAACCAGATAATGCGGCAGCATATGGGCGACTGGCAACCTAAGATTAGCGTTCCGTTACCTTAAAAGGAATCGTTCAACACTGTATACCGTGTACGTCAGACCCATACTAGAATATGCAGCACCAGTCTGGAACCCACACCTGGTCAAGCACGCAAGAAACTAGAGAAAGTGCAAAGGTTTGCGACAAGGTTAGTTCCACAACTCAGGGTCTGTCTTATGAAGAAAGATTGAGGAAATAGGACTAACAACACTGGAGGAAAGAAGGGTCAGAGGAGACATGATAACGACATACAAAATACTGCGGGGAATTGACAAGGTAGACAGGACAGGATGTTTCAGAGAGGGAACACAGAAACAAGGGACACAACTGGAAGCTGAGGACTCAGATGAGTCAAAGGGATGTCAGGAAGCACTTCTTCAGCCACAGAGTAGTCAGGAAGTGGAATAGTTCAGAGAAAGATATAGTGGAGGAAGGAACCATACATAGTTTTAAGACAAGGTATGATAAAGCTCATGGAGCAGGGAGAGCAGAGACCCAGTAGCAGACAGCGAAGAGGCGGGGCCAGGAAGCTGAGTCTGACCCCTGCAAACCACAATTAGGTGAGTACAATTAGGTGAGTACATATCTCGCACACATAAACACAGCATATACACACGCACATACCACAGCATATACACACGCATATACACACGCATATACACACGCATATACACACGCACATACACATGCATACACACACATACACACACACACACATACACACACACACACACACACACACACACACACACACACACACACACACACACACACACACACACACACACATCACACACACATCACACACACACATACACACACACACACACACACATTCGGGAAGGAGCTGAGGTTCTGAGTGTGCCACTTACCAAAATTTCAACACATCCCTTGAAACTGGGCAGCTACCTGAGATATGGAAAAAGGCCAACGTAGTCCCCATTCTTTAAAAAGGAGACAGAAAAGAGGCACTAAACTACAGACCGGTGTCACTTACATGTATAGTGTGCAAAGTCTTGGAGAAAATCACGAAAAGAATGTGGAGCATCTGGAGCAGAACAGGTTAATAAACACAGACAGCCGGATTCAGGGAAGGCAAATCCTGTGTAACAAACCTCCTGAGTTCTATGATAAAGTAACAGAGGTAAGGCAAGAGAGAGAAGGGTGGGTTGACTGCATTTTCTGACTGCAGGAAGGCCTTGATACAGTTCCTCACATGAGATTAGTAAAAATGAAGACCAAGCGTGTATAACAGGAAGGGCACTGAATGGATTAGGGAATACCTACAGGAGGCAACAACGGGTCATGGTGCGTGATGAGGTATCACAGTGGGCGCCTGTGACGAGCGGTGTACCGCAGGGTCGGTCCTAGACCAGTGCTACTTCATATGTGAATGACATGACGGATGGGATGACTCAGAAGTGTCCTTTTCGCAGATGATGTGAAATTAATGAGAGAATCACATCGGATGAAGACCAAGCAGGACTTCAAAGTGACCTGGACAAGCTTGACATCTGGTCTAGCAACTGGCTTCTCGAATTTAACCCCACCAAATGCAAAGTCATGAAGATCGGAGAAGGGCAAGAAGACCGCTGACAGAGTACAGGCTAGGTGGACAAAGGCTACAAACCTCAACAAAGGAGAAAGACCTGGGTGAGTATAAACCAAGCACGTCTCCGGAAGCACACATCAACCAGATAACCGCGGCAGCATATGGGCGACTGGCAAACTTAAGATTAGCGTTCCGTTACCTTAACAAGGAATGTTCAAGACACTGATACCGTATACGTCAGGCCCATACTAGAGTAATGCAGCACCAGTCTGGAACCCACACCTGGTCAAGCACGTCAAGAAACTAGAGAAAGTGCAAAGGTTTGCGACAAGGTTAGTTCCACAACTCCGGGTCTGTCTTATGAAGAAAGGCTGAGGAAATAGGACTAACAACACTGGAGGAAAGAAGGGTCAGAGGATACATGATAACGACATACAAAATACTGGGGGAATTGACAAGGTAGATAGTGACAGGTTGTTTCAGAGAGGGAACACAGAAACAAGGGGACACAACTGGAAGCTGAAGACTCAGATGAGTCAAAGGGATGTCAGGAAACATTTCTTCAGCCACAGAGTAGTCAGGAAGTGGAATGGACTAGAGAATGATATAGTGGAGGCAGGAACCATACATAGTTTTAAGACAAGGTATGATAAAGCTCATGGAGCAGGGAGAGCAGAGACCCAGTAGCAGAAGCGAAGAGGCGGGGCCAGGAGCTGAGTCTCGACCCTGCAACCACAATTAGGTGAGTACAATTAGGTGAGTCACACACACACACAAACCCTCACACACAAACCCACACACCACACACAAAAGGAAAGTAATATGAAGTAAACAAGAACTTTGCAGAAATGTTTCAGCTACCTGGAGGTGCGTGAGATGATAAGGAAGCAGCAAAGGAATTGTTCAAAACAAACACAGAAAACTGGAGGGGAAAGGAAATGGGAGTGAGGAAGCTCTCCGATTATCCATGGTTTCCAGGAGGCCAAAGGAAGACTAAGGAAAAAAATGTATTGGGGTGGAATATGAGATTCAGGATCTCATTCAATTGACAGACCAAACGAACCTGATGACAATTTTAAATTCGGGGAAAATATTTGAGAGGAAAACGTTCAGTCAAACTGATCTTAAGAAACAAAATGTCACGAGACAAGATTATGAAACGGAAAGATGGTTAATACAGTCATAAATATATCAGTGTATAAAACAGATCGGACACAACATACAAGGCGATGAAGAGCCTGGGAAGTCATCGACATGAGGAGGGTTAAGGGGCCCCGCAAACTTCCATAGACCTCCCGTCAAGTTTTATTCCTTCCCATCAAACACAGTAACTAAAACAGTCATGCCCTTCGTCTTCCTACACCCCGGCTCATCCCACCCAGTGCCTTTTTCACAGCGCCCCCTCACCCCAACGCCCTGCCTCTCCTTCCCTCTACTCTCAAACCTCCCTTATCCTGCCTCACCTACCTCCTGATCCTGACCCCATCCAGTGCAAGAAACCCCTTTAACTTTCCCCCACCATTATCCCCATCCCCCACCCCGTCCTCTCCCCTCTGATCATGTGCTGCGTTTGGAAATAAAACCCATATAACGAAACAGAAAAGAAACTGAAATTATAACCACAAAACAAATGTAATTACTAGTGTGATAATGGAAAGAAAAATAGGGAAGCATCCCGACATCACAACTCAGAGACAAAGTTTCAGAGATGATAACGTCCAGCCCTGATATTAAATCATGAGGAAGGACAGAGGAAACAAAGGTGGCGAAGGAAAAAACAACTCATAAAAAAATCAGTGAAGTTTTGAAAGGCGAGAGAGAATAAGAGGAGGTTGGTGAGACACAGAGTAGTCTTACTCAAGACTGGGGACCAAAGGTAGTGATAGCAGTAATGTACAACCTCCACTAGCCAGCAAGAGACCAAGACAGGAATACTATGACGAAAACGGTGATGGTGGGCACACTAGGGAGGTGTCCAAAAGGGCCCACATGGAAACAGTAATGCTGATCATAAGAGACCTTAACAACCAAGGAAATAAACGATAACCTCAAACCACATGGAGGACTAGAACCATGGAGGTAAGATGCTGGAGGTAGCAACGGAGAACTTCGAACGAACATGTCAGGGATACAACCAGGGTGAGTTTATTAGTATCACATCGCAGAAGTGCACATCAACCAAATAACTGACAAAAAAAATTCACGTTTGACAAATTTTTTGGAAACTTTCAGGAATCTGAGTAAAGGCTTCTGGACACAAATATGGCACATGCTGCCACATCGAAGGCTGCAGCGCTAGAATCAAACATCACGAAACCGGAGAAGGAACAGAGGTTTTTGAGACTAATTCTGTGCTAGGCGTATTTCATTGAGGGAGATTAAAGAAGCTAAAGATGATGATGTTAGAGAACAAAAGAACAAGAAATGACATGATAATAAAGTGCAAAATACCGAAAAGGAATTCTAGGGTGGTTAGGGACAGACAGTTTGAAAGACGAGAAACAGAAAGAGGGAAATTTGGGAAAAAAAGGTAAGTCACTCGGGGGGAGGAGCCCAACAGCAGCTATTGATACCATACTCGACCTTTGTAACCCCCCCCACATACACACACGAACATACACGTACACACACACGTACACACTCATACGTAAACACACGTATACACACACAGTGAGCCAAGCACTGCGTACCTTGTCCCAGGTTCGTGGGATTCCAGTCACCTTCGACCTCAGAGTAGTGTTTGGAATATATATATATATATATATATATATATATATAATTTATATATATATATATATATATATATATATATATATATATATATATATATATATATATATATATATATATTTTTTTTTTTTTTTTTTTCAACAGACGGCCGTCTCCCACCGAGGCAGGGTGACCCAAAAAAAGAAAATCCCCAAAAGAAAATACTTTCTCATCATTCAACACTTTCACCACACCCCACATAATCACTGTCTTTTCAGAGGAGCCAGATACGACAGCTGAGAAAAGTCCTCCCACTGTCACTATTCAGACCCCCCCCTTTAAAGTGCAGGCATTGTACTTCCCATTTCCAGGACTCAAGTCCAACTAAATCAATTAACTTTTCCTGAATCCCTTCACAAAATGTTACCCTGCTCACACCCAACAGATCGTCATGCCCAAAACCATTCGTCTCCATTCACTCCCATCTAACACTCACACATGCTTTGGAAGTCCAAGCCCCCCGCCCACAAAACCCCTTTACCCCTTCCCTCCAACCTTTTCTGGACGACCCCTACCCCGCCCCTTCCTTCCCACAGATTTATACGCTCTCCAAGTCATTCTACTTTGATCCATTTTCAAATGAAAACCACCTCAACAACCCCTTCAGCCCTCTGACAAATACTTTTAGTACCTCCACACCTTTTTCCAATTTCCACATTCCAATTTTCTCATAATATTTTTCCCACATTGCCCTTAGACAGGACATCTCCACTGCCTCCAGCCTCCTCCTCGCTGCGATTTGCAACCCATGCTTCACACCCATATAAAGTGTTGGTACCACTATTTCACATTCCCTTCTTTGCCTATGGATAACGTTTTTTTTCTCCAAATATCAAGACCATCACCTTTTTTCTTCATCAATTCTATGGTTAACCTCATCCTTCATAAACCCATCCTGACACGTCAACTCCCGAATATCTGAAAACATTTACTTCTTCCATAATCCCTCTCTCCAATGTGATATCCAATTTTTCTTTATTTAAATCGTTTGATACCCTCATCACCTTACTCTTATTTATGTTCACTTTAACTTTCTACCTTACACACTCTCCCAAACTCGTCCACTAGCCTTTGCAACTTTTCTTTAGAATCTCCCATAAGCACAGTATCATCAGCAAAAGTAACTGTGTCAACTCCCATTTTTGCATTTAATTCTCCATAATTTAATCCCCCCTCTCCCCAACACCCTAGCATTTACTTCTTTACAACCCCATCTATAAATATATTAAACAACCATGGTGACATTACACATCCCTGTCTAAGACCTACTTTTACCGGGAAGTAATCTCCCTCTCCCTACACACCCTAACCTGAGCCTCACTATCCTCATAAAAACTCTTACAGCCTTCAGTAACTTACTACCTATTCCATACATTTGCAACATTTGCCACATTGCTCCCTATCTACTCTATCATATGCCTTTTCTAAATCCATAAATGCAATAAAAACTTATCTACCTTTATCTAAATACTGTTCACATATATGCTTCACTGTAAACACTTGATCTACACCCCTACCCACTCTAAAGCCTCCTTGCTCATCTGCAATCCTACTCTCTGTCTTACCTCTAATTCTTTCAATAATAACCCTGCCATACACTTTACCTGGTATACTCAGTAAATTATTCCCTATAATTTTACACTCTCTTTATCCCCCTTCCCTTTATATAAAGGAACTATACATGCTCTCTGCCAATCCCTAGGTACCTTCCCCTCTTTCATACATTTATTAAACAAAATACCAACCACTCCAGCACTATATCCCCCTGCTTTTAACATTTCTGTCATGATTCCGTCAATTCCAGCTGCTTTACCCCTTTCATTCTACGTAATGCCTCACGCACCTCCCCATACTCACATCCTGCTCTTCTTCACTCCTAAACGATGTCGTACCTCTGGCCAGTACATTAAAATACCGCCTCCTTTTTCATCGACATTTGAAAGTTCCTCAAAATATTCCCGCCATCTACCCAATACCTCCAGCTCCCATCTACTAACTCCCTACTCTGTTTTTAACTGACAAATCCATTCGTTCCCTAGGCTTTCTTACCTTGTTTATCTCACTCCAAATCTGTTTCTTGTTTTCAGCAAAATTCTTGACAGAGCCTCTCCCATTCTTTCATCCGCTCTTCTTTGCACTCTCTCACCACTCTCTTCACCTTTCTTTCTCTCTCCACATACTCTGCTCTTCTATTAACACTTCTGTTTTGTAAAACCTCTCATAAGCTACCTTTTTCTCTTTTATAACACCCTTTACTTCTTCATTCCACCACTCACTCCTCTTTCCTCCTGCCCACCCTCCTATAGCCACAAACTTCTGCCCACATTCTAATACTACATTTTAAAACTATCCCAACTCTCTTCAACCCCCACTACTCCTACTTGCACTAGCCCACCTTTCTGCCAATAGTTGCTTATATCTCACCCTAACTCTCCTCCCTTAGTTTATACACTTTTACCTCTCTCTTACTTGCTGTTGCCATTTTCTTTTGTCTCATCTACCTTTACTCTAACTGTAGCTACAACCAAATAATGATCTGATATATCCGTTGCCCTCTATAAACATGTACATCCTGAAGCCTACTCATCAACCTTTTATCCACCAATACATATCCAACAAACTACTTTCCTTACGTGCTAGATCATACCTTGTATATTTATTTATCCTCTTTTTCATAAAATATGTATTACTTATTACCAAACCTCTTTCTACACATAGCTCAATTAGGTTCCCCATTTACCCCTGGCACCCCAAATTTACCTACTACTCCATCCACAACATTTTTACCCACTTTAGCATTAAGATCCCCAACCACAATTACTCTCACTTGGTTCAAAACTCCACACACTCACTCAACATTTCCCATAATCTCTCTCTCTCTCCTCTACACTTCTCTCTTCTCCAGGTCATAAACACTTACTATAACCCACTTTTCACATCCAACCTTTATTTTACTCCACATAATCCTTGAATTTATACATTTATATTCCTTCTTACCTGCCATAACTGATTATTCAACATTATTGCCACTCCTTCTTTAGCTCTAACTCTATTTGAAACCCCTGATCTAATCCCATTTATTTCTCTCCACTGAAACTCTCCTACCCCTTCAGCTTTGTCTCACTTAAAGCCAGGACATCCAGCTTCTTTTCATTCATAACATCTACAATCATCTCTTTCTTATCATTCGCACAAACATCCAGCACATTCAAACATCCCACTTTGACGGTTTTCTTCTTCTTCTTTTTAGTAAGCTATACAGGAAAAGGGTTACTAGCCCATTGTTCCCGGCATTTTAGTTGACTTTTACAACACGCATGGCTTACGGAGGGAAAAATTCTTATTTCACTTCCCATGGATATGAAAGGGAAAAGCAATAAGAACAAGAACTATTAAGATAAAATCAAAGAAAACTCAGATGAGTGTGTATACATAAACGGGACATGTTTGTAGTGTGACCTAAGTGTAAGTAGAAGTAAACTAGATATACCTGTTATCCAGCGTGTTTATGAGACAGAAAAAAGACACCAGCAATCCTACCATCATGAAAACAGTTTCAGGTTTCTGTTTCACAGTCACCTGGCAGGATGGTAGTACCCCCCCTGGGTGGTTGCTGTCTACCAACCTACTACTATTATATATATATATATATATATATATATATATATATATATATATATATATATATATATATATATATATATATATATTTTAAAAAAGTATATACTGTGAATATTTTAAATCAGTATTTTACCCGTATTTTATTGTTCCATTTTTTTCCACCGGGATTATAAAAATTTTTGCCATGCCTCTGGCTTTCTAAATATTTTCTCTCAAAATTTATGTGTAGTAAATTCCTGCAGGATGACTGGGGTTCCTGGGCCTCTTTTGGCTGCCCCTTTCCCCCCCCTTGCTCTCCTCCAACCCCTCTGGCTGTTCCTCCCCCACCCTGTCCTCCTGAGCTCTCTATGGTCATGCCTTTCCCCCACCTTTGTCTGCTCCCTTCTCACACCTTCCATTTCACCCCTGGTTAATTTCTCCCCTCACCTGGCCAGTTCCCTTCCCAGGCGTGGCTGCTTCGTGTCTCATCTTGCCAGGTTAGTTTCCCCCTTCCCACACTTGGTTTGGTCTCTTTTTTCCACATAGTTCGGTCCAATTTCACTTCCGCAGCTCCACCTCCCCAAAATAGTGAGCAAGTTTTTCCACCTGGTCAGGTCCCCTTCCTTCATCTAAACAGTCCCTTCCCTTTTTTAAAGGTTGCTTTCCTTCACCCAATAATCACCTTTAAACCCCTACCTGACAAATTCCTTTCTTTCCACCAGGTTGATTCCTTTAATCCCCACCAGGCCAGCTTCCTTCCACTGCCCAACAGGTCGCTTCCCTTCCTCTGCCGACCAGGTCAGCTTCCTTCCACTGCCGCACCACCAGCCCTTCCCCCTTTCCCCTGCCGCACCGGCCACCTTCCCCATGCCGCACCAGGCCACCTTCCCTTCCACGCCGCACCAGGCCAGCTTCCCTTCCACTGATGCACCAGGTCAGCTTCCTTCCACTGCCGCACCACTCCGCCCTTCCACGCCGCACCAGGCCAGCTTCTCTTCCACTGCGCACCAGGCCAGCCCTTCCCTGCGTCACCAGGAGCTTCTTTCCACTGACGCACCAGGCAGCTTCCTTCCACTGCGTCACCAGGCCAGCCCCTTCCACTGCGTCACCAGGCCAATTCCCTTCCACTGCCGCACTAGGCCGCTTCCCATCACGCCGCACCAGGCCAGCTTCCCCCCACTGCCGCCCAGGCCGCTCCCCTTCCACTGCCGCCCAGGCCGCTCCTTCCACTGCCGCACCAGGCCACTTCCCTTCCCCTGCCGCACCGGCCAGTTTCCCCCTTCCACTGCCTCACCAGGCCAGCTTCCCTTCCACTGCCGCACCAGGCCAGCTTCCCTTCCACTGCCGCACCAGGCCAGCTTCCTTCCACTGCCGCACCAGGCCAGCCTTCCCTCCGCCACCAGGCCAGCTTCCCCCCACTGCCGCACCAGGCCAAGTTTCCCCCTTCCCGCCTGCAAGGCCGTTTCCCTTCCACTGCCGCACCAGGCCAACCCTTCACTGCCGCACCAGGTCAGTTTTCCCTTCCACTGCCGCACCTCCAGTTCCCTTCCACTGCCGCACCAGGCCAGCTTCTTTCCTGCGTCACCAGGCCAGCTTTCTTCCACGCGTCACCAGGCCGTTCTCTTCCATGACGCACCAGGCGAGCTTCCTTCCACTGCGTCACCAGGCCAGCTTCCTTCCACTGGCCCAGGCCAGCTTCCTCCCGCCGCCAGGCCAGCTTCCCTCCACTGCCGACCAACTTCCCTTCCACTGCCGACCAGGCCAGCTTCCCCACTGCCGCACCAGGCCGCTTCCCTTCCACTGCCTCACAAACACCATCACTATTTTTGTGGTTACATGTTCGTCTGTCTTTCCACTGGGTCTTTCCTTCCTCCCTCTCCTTGGTGTTTCCCTCAGTCTCCTATGCACCTTCCTTACCTTTTCGTACACTCTCTAACGCTGAAATGACAGATTATCCAGGATGGGTCCAGGCGGAAGGGACGTCTGCTCTGTTTTCTACTCTGTCAACAGTCGCAGATGAGTGGGGCAGCAAACCAAGAAAGTGGAGCATACTCAAGGGTAGGGTACTTGTGCCCTCATACAGAAACTTGCAACCAAAACTTAAATAGAGGCGAGATACGTCAAACTGACTTCCTGGGCTGCCTTTTGGCAATGTTTACGACTGGTTCTTCATGGTCGTTTGGAGTCAAATTTCACTAATTATATCCTTCTTCCCCCGATCCAACATCTTTATTCATACTTACTACCGCTCTGGCATTACCATCATAGTGCCTAGAGAAACATCATTTCGATTTTTCAGGTGCAAATGTTACCCTTGGTTTCCCGCTGAAATAGTTTGGCTGGTGATTGATGTACGAGCGGGATTTTTTCTTGGAAGGAAAGTCAGAGCAGTCATCTGCATATATGGGGTTCTGGGACGAGATGAAGGTCATTGAATAGACATTCCAACAAATGGCCCAGCACACTTCCTTGGAACACTTAAAATGATGTCTTGCTGATTCTGTTCTATTGAGAACTACCCTTAGAGATCTACCATGAAGGTAATCACTGAGGAGAATAGTGTAGACCTGTTCCCAGTGCTTGCGTTTTGCCAAGGGGGCCTTCCACACTCGATCGGCACCAGTAATGTCCAATGCTCCCATCGACGGTTCATCCAGTGACTGGTTTTAGTGAAGAGGTTTAAAAAGATGAAGATAACCTTTCCTGAAGCCAATTGACGGTCACAAAGTAGTGAGGGTAGTCAAAAAACGTCATTTATCTTGAGATTATTGTCTCAAGGATCTTGCCAGTGATTGACAGGTGACACTGGTCTGTAGTTGCTGATTTGCTCTGCTCTTTTTTTTTTGTGAACAGGGGCTACATTTTCTTTTACAAGAAGGCCATTTACACTGCGGCGGGGTTTAAAGATGCGAGTTAAGGGGCTCAGCTGGTTACATCTTCTAGGAATCTTGGGCTAACTTGTTGGGCCAATCTTTCTTGGTCAAGGATTTGAAGATGCACCTCCTTCTGCCTTTTGTCACCACTGACAGCTTTGAACAGTTCTTGCAGCTGCCGAGGAGGGTCCCTTGCAAGACGGAAAATTTGTATTTTTAGCAAAGTTTTCTGCAAAGAGGTCCGCTTTCTCTTGAACTAGTAGAGGTGGTCCCATCCTGTCGATTTAGAGGTGGAATAAGTTCATGACAGTAACCTTGTCTGTCCTTGACCAGGGACCACCAGGCTTTGGAGCCCACCACCGTGCTGCTTTTTTTGTCCACCTCCCATTTAAGATGGCCCACTTTTGAACTTCCCCATAGCCTCGGCTTGCCTGTGCAATTTCCCTTTAAGGTGTGGATGTCTCTTATACCTTCCCATGCCTTGTACTTAGAGTAGCAGCCTCTCTACCGAAAGTCAAACCAAGGCTGACCCCAAAGGTTTTCTACATACTACCTTTGGGGGGATGTGTTCTTGTTTAGAAAGGATGTTTCATTCCCTTCTCTCTCTCTCTCTCTCCTTCAACACAGCTTCCCACAAACAGTCAGAAAACCAGAATTTTAGCTAATTATCTCAGCTGGGGAAAAAACTTTTCTACAATCATCAGTTCACGGTCAATAACCAAGATGCTTCCGAGACCAGGTAGCAATTTTCAACTAAAGTTAGGTCAATAAATGAATATCATGGTTAAAATTGTTTGTTAGCTCTACTTTTCAAAAAAGCTACGTGTCCAACAGGTTGCAAAGGCGCGGAGTGTGTTTACCAACACTACAGTCTCACGACCTATTATTGATCCAACGTCTACAAGGTGGTGTTTCCGTTTATATTTTGAGGTAAAAGGGTTGGTGATTTTCTTAGCCAAACACGTTTCAACAGTGGAACCCCCAGCAGCTGAGTGAAGATTTCAAAATTTCCTGACCTTCAGCAGCAGTTCAAGATTTCTTCGTAATGAAAAAATGATTTAATGGCCTACAACAATATTAATGGTGTGATGGAAGCACTTGGATCGACTACACCAGTCACTGGACTTTCATAGCTTCATCAAAACGAGTCTGAAAGTTGTCTTGCTGCATAACGGCAATGTAAACCATTAGTTCCTTATGAGAATAAAAAGCATATGTTGTATTGATGAAATAGAGAACATCAATGGCGCTCTGTGGTACTTAAAGGTTGTTGTTCTTGTGATGGGTTGGAGGCATACCAATTGCTCTTTCTATGTTAATGGGACAGCGGCAAGAGGTTCCCACTACACCCCAGGAGGGCCACCTCGTCAATCTTTGGGGTCTGGGATGAAACAATTCCAACATCCACCTCTCATGAAAAACAATATTTTGCTACCACCACAACACATAAAACTGAGGCTCATGAAAAACTTTGAAAAGCTATGGACAAATCCGGTCGGGGATTCAAGTATTAACATCAAAATTCCCCTCACTGAGCAACGCTAAGAAAGAGGGGCTTCAATGGTCCTCAGATTGGAGAGCTTTAAAGATGGAAACTTTGAATAGATCTTCATGGGGAGGAGAAAGCTGCTTGGGAAGCATTCAAGTTGTGGGAAGGGATTTCTGGAACAGAAGGGAAGGTAACTTGAAGAATTGGGGGAAAAACCCATCAAGGTTTACAAGAAACATGGATGTAACATTATTAAATTCCTTTTGACTCACATTTAGATTTTTTCCAGCGAACTATGGGAGTTGTAAACATGGTAAACTTTTACAAGATATTTCAACCAGGGAAAAAATGGTCCCCAGGGAAATGGTGCACAAGAATGCTTGCAGACTATTGTTTTACATTGACAAGACATGACTCTTCAGTTCACTATAAGCGTCAAGCAAAAAGGCAGAGAGTAGGTACTGTTTAAAAAACATACTGACACATATTGTACGTTATAATAAAATATGAAATATTACATGTCTCGTATCTTTATATCTATAGCCAATAACATTTTTCAAGGTGATATTTGGATTCCCGGACATGAAAATACATAAGAATTAACTAATTTTTTTGAAAAACAACTTTTCAAAAATTGTTGACAAGTGAATTATACTCCCGAAAAGGGACTATAATCTGTTTACGCTTCAGAACTGCAGATTTAACCTGAAAAACCATAAATCCCACAGATATTACTCTGACTGAATATGGTTTAATCTCAATTTAAATAAACAGAAAAAATTCTTTAATATAGCTAGAGCTCAAATTAAGAAGAAAGAAGCACTGGGGGCTCTTTGAAAAAAAATACAGAAAAAAATATATAACGTCATACAACTACCGAAATTAAGTAATTTTGTAGTAACAGATAATTTACGATAATGTTTCCCTTAAATAAATTGGTATACTCAGGAGGGCACGGCATCTGACCTAGTAGCAAAGCTAGTCAGGTCCAACTCACCCCACTCATGTATTTATCCAACCTATTTTTAAAACTACACAACGTCTTAGCTTTGCGGTACTTGGAGTTTGTTCCCCATCCACAACTCTATTCCAAACCAGTGCTTTCCCATATCCTTCCGGAATTGAATTTTCCAATTTAAAACTATTGTTGCGAGTCCTGTGAATGCAAATATTTTTAGCAGCTATTTACATCCCATTTATTAATTCTTGTTTTCCATTTATACACCTCAATCATATCCTCCCTAATTTAAACCTTTCTAGAGAGTAGTTCAAGGCCCTCAGTCTTCCTTATAGGGAAGATTTCTGATACATGGGATCATTTGTCATTCTCCTTTGACGTTTTCCGTGCATTTATATCCATTCTTAATACGGGGACCAAAACTGTGCAGCATACCATTACTACACAACACATCTACAACCACTACAATGCACATCTACAACCAAACCCTACACATCTACCAACACTACTCTATACATCTACAATGACTACACATCTACCATCACTACAGTTTACTCCCATAACTAGACTAGACATCTACCATCACGACACTACACTCTACCTTCATCACTACACATCTACTATCTACTTTATCATAACCCTACTACATACACCTACCACCACAAAACACCCACTACACCTCTACAGCCACTACACATCTACCATCATTACACTACTCATATACAATACAAAAGTACTCATTTTCAATCTGTAACTTCACATCTACTATATTCCTTTCCATCTCCCATCACTGTTCTATACATCTACAATCACTATCTGCACATCTACCATAACACTATACATCGACTTTCACTACACTACACATCTACCATCACTAGACAACACAGCTCCCAACTACACATCTTCCACCACTATTCTAAACATCTTCACCATTACACTCACATCTACCATCATTATACTAAACATCTCTCATCACTACATAACACATCAATCACTACACTCCATATCAATGACCACAATACTACCAATCTATCACCACTAAGTATACATTACCATCACTAACTACATTTTTCATAAAACACTTTTACTAATTCCATCTACCCCTTGATAATGATTAGATACATAAATTAATATTTTAAATAGAATTTTTCTAACATTAGTACCCCAACCACGTAGCCTAGTGGAGAGGTTACCCTCTCCAGCTTGAGTCCCGGGTTTCGAATCCTGAGCTTGGCCTTAAAATTTCTCAAGGGTGACAAGGAAAACAATGGTGGTTTTTAGAAGGGCTTGTTTTTCCCTCACCATCGGGACCAACTAGAAAAAGGGAAAAGTTTCCAATAGGAGGTGGGCCTCCAACCCCTTTCCCTCGAAGCCTAAGAAAACCCGCAAGATTTCGGGTCTCAAATTTCCAAGATAAATTGGGGAAAGGCCCAAGCCCCAAAAGCCCAGGTGACACTGGATACCGATCATCATTGCCGCTGTAAAAATTTTTAAAAGTCCAATACGACATGACAGAGGCACGACCCCAAAAGGGCCAGGGCTGGAGGAGCAAAAATCTCGGGATTGTGGCTTCCTTCAGCAATCGTCATGGAGCTCTGCCCGGAAACCCCCTGACGACTTCTTCCAAAGAACCCCTTTGGTGAATGCAAGAAAGTTAGGGCCGGAAGAATGCAGTGATAGATTTCCATAAAAGGGTTTCACCCAAGACCCAGCTGGCAATTTCTATCGAAACATTTTACAAATACGTTGCACACTGATAGACCTGGGAATGTCCCCAAGCTTGGACGGGACCCATCAATGGATAAATCCATAGACCAAGATAACGAAGACTTAGAAACCCCCCTTCTATCACCATCAGTTGAATTACAGGTTATTTTCATTTGTGGGTTTGATTTGATAAGGAAATAAAGTTACAGTTTTTAGTTGTTAAAAAAAACAGATACTGACTGGCACCCCTGCAAAATAAATCTGAGAGGAATTAAAAATATGAAATTTTGGGGGGATATGAATATATTAATAGTATCTGAGGGAAGTTTTTTGAAGAAATGTGAGGGCCCTTTTTGAATAAAATATCTGAGAGGAAGCTAAGATTGGAAGGGAAAAATTTACTTAATATATTATTAAATTAAGGAAATTAAATGGGAAAAGGTTTGGGTTGATTATATTAATAACATCTGGAGGAAAAAAAGAGGAAAATTTGTAGTTTTATGAATATATTAATAACATCTGAGGGGAAAATTATGATGAGGCGTGTGTGGGGGAATATATTAATTCTTTTTTAAGAAAGGTTTTGTTATAGTGTGGAAAGTAGTTTGGTTTTGGTTGGGGTTGAACATCTAAAAAATTGAAAATGCTGATGGCTGTCTTTAAAAATTCCCAAAGGTAGATGGGTTATATATATTGAGTGAATATAGGGTTGTTGAGTGATGTGTAGTGTAGTGAATATAGGGTAGTTGAGTGATGTGTAGTGTAGTGAATGTAGGGTAGTTGAGTGATGTGTAGTGTAGTGAATATAGGGTAGTTGAGTGATGTGTAGTGTAGTGAATGTAGGGTAGTTGAGTGATGTGTAGTGTAGTGAATGTAGGGTAGTTGAGTGATGTGTAGTGTAGTGAATATAGGGTAGTTGAGTGATGTGTAGTGTAGTGAATGTAGGGTTGTTGAGTGATGTGTAGTGTAGTGAATATAGGGTTGTTGAGTGATGTGTAGTGTAGTGAATATAGGGTTGTTGAGTGATGTGTAGTGTAGTGAATATAGGGTTGTTGAGTGATGTGTTGTGTAGTGAATATAGGGTAGTTGAGTGATGTGTTGTGTAGTGAATATAGGGTTGTTGAGTGATGTGTAGTGTAGTGAATATAGGGTTGTTGAGTGATGTGTAGTGTAGTGAATGTAGGGTAGTTGAGTGATGTGTTGTGTAGTGAATATAGGGTTGTTGAGTGATGTGTAGTGTAGTGAATGTAGGGTAGTTGAGTGATGTGTAGTGTAGTGAATATAGGGTTGTTGAGTGATGTGTTGTGTAGTGAATATAGGGTTGTTGATGATGTGTGTAGTGAATTAGGAGTTGATATTGTGAGTGAATATGTTGAGTGATGTGTAGTGTAGTGAATGTAGGGTAGTTGAGTGATGTGTAGTGTAGTGAATATAGGGTTGTTGAGTGATGTGTAGTGTAGTGAATATAGGGTTGTTGAGTGATGTGTAGTGTAGTGAATATAGGGTTGTTGAGTGATGTGTAGTGTAGTGAATATAGGGTTGTTGAGTGATGTGTAGTGTAGTGAATATAGGGTAGTTGAGTGATGTGTAGTGTAGTGAATATAGGGTGTTGAGGATGTGTGTTAGTGAATGTAGTTTGATGATGTGTGTTAGTGAATATAGGGTTGTTGAGTGATGTGTTGTGTAGTGAATGTAGGGTAGTTGAGTGATGTGTTGTGTAGTGAATATAGGGTTGTTGAGTGATGTGTTGTGTAGTGAATATAGGGTTGTTGAGTGATGTGTTGTGTAGTGAATATAGGGTAGTTGAGTGATGTGTAGTGTAGTGAATATAGGGTTGTTGAGTGATGTGTTGTGTAGTGAATATAGGGTAGTTGAGTGATGTGTTGTGTAGTGAATATAGGGTTGTTGAGTGATGTGTAGTGTAGTGAATATAGGGTTGTTGAGTGATGTGTAGTGTAGTGAATATAGGGTTGTTGAGTGATGTGTAGTGTAGTGAATATAGGGTTGTTGAGTGATGTGTTGTGTAGTGAATATAGGGTAGTTGAGTGATGTGTTGTGTAGTGAATATAGGGTTGTTGAGTGATGTGTTGTGTAGTGAATATAGGGTTGTTGAGTGATGTGTTGTGTAGTGAATATAGGGTAGTTGAGTGATGTGTTGTGTAGTGAATATAGGGTAGTTGAGTGATGTGTAGTGTAGTGAATATAGGGTTGTTGAGTGATGTGTGTGTAGTGAATATAGGGTTGTTTAGTGATGTGTAGTGTAGTGAATATAGAGTTGTTGAGTGATGTGTTGTGTAGTGAATATAGGGTTGTTGAGTGATGTGTAGTGTAGTGAATATAGGGTAGTTGAGTGATGTGTAGTGTAGTGAATATAGGGTTGTTGAGTGATGTGTTGTGTAGTGAATATAGGGTTGTTGAGTGATGTGTTGTGTAGTGAATATAGGGTTGTTGAGTGATGTGTAGTGTAGTGAATATAGGGTTGTTGAGTGATGTGTAGTGTAGTGAAGGCATCAGCGAGGAGGGAAGATAAAGTAAGAGTTATAGAGCAGTGATGACGTCGAAAGTAAATTCTGCATGCTCGCTGCTAGACACGACAGTCCAACACAATATGACAAATTGGAACCTGACAATACACAGAGTGGAACTTGGCACTTCTCCAGGAGATACCAATGAGTGAGACATGTTCCCAATGTGAAGACGAGAAATCGCAGTTTTCCAACCTCGACATCAATGATAAGACCAGGATACTAAACACAGCTTCATAGAGTAATTTGTTTTGAATCAATTGAGACCAAGATTGTTGCCAACGGTTGAAAAGGTGGCTAGAGATTACAAAAAATAATCTGAGAATGGAATACTTCTATATGAAACTGGAACGTCATGTACCAGTGATCGTGAATGAGTCCGCCTACTCGTTGCCCTGAACATCAACGTGACCAGGGACCCAGCACATCAACGTGACCAGGGACCCAGCACATCAACGTGACCAGGGACCCAGCACAAAATGATATCTTTATTTTTGCTAGAAATGCGGAGCAACCAAAGTTGAATACGAAGAACTAGGGGATGATGCAAAGTAAATTTTTTGCTAGTTTGCAAAGCTCTAAAGGAGTCCGATACTACTACAGAAGAGGAGGTAGGCATGGATGCAATACAGAAAATAGCTACGACATTCATACAACAATGCCTGGGAACACTGCTGCAAACCCGAAACTGATTTAGAACAATCAGTGTAAACTGCAAAAGCGAGAGAATTAGAACAGAAATGGTTAAGGAAAATGTTAGCAAGAAGCATTAGAGGTTTAGCGCATCACAGTGGGAAAGAACACACATGAACTGTCTTTTGTGTTATTGTGCTGGACTGGTCTTCTGTGTTAATGTACTGTAATGGTCTTCTGTGTTGTTGAACTGTACTACTCTTCTGTGATATTGTTCTGTACTGGTCTTCTGTGTTATTGCACTGTACTGGTCTTCTGTGTGATTGTACTATACTGGTCTTCTGTGTTACTGTACTGGTCTTCTGTGTTATTGCACTGTACTGGTCTTCTGTGTTATTGTACTATATTAGTCTTTGTGTTATTGTACTGTACTGTCTTCTGTGTTATTGTACTGATTGGTCTTTGTGAATTGTACTGTAATGTTCTTCTTGTTATTGTACTGTATGTCATCTGTGTTATTAATTGTTCTCTAATGTTTTCTGATTTATCTGTAATGGTCTTCTGTGTTACTGAATTGTCTTCTGTGTTATTGTAGTGATCTGGTCTTCTGTGTTATGTACTGTACTGGTCTTCTGTGTTATTGTACTTACTGGTCTGTGTTATTTGTACTGTACTGTTCTTCCATGTTTGTGCACTGTTTCTTCTTTGTTATGTATGACTGTTCTTTGTTATTACTGTACTGGTCTTCTGTGTTATTTACTGTTATCGTTGTTCTGTGTTATTGTACTGACTGGTCTTCGTGTTATTGTACAGTACTGTCTTCTGTGTTATTGTACTGTACTGTCTTCTGTGTTATTGTATGTACTGGTCTTCTGTGTTATTGTACTGTACTGGTCTTCTGTGTTATTTTACTGTACTGTCTTCTGTGTTATTGTACTGGACTGTATTCTATGTATTGTACTGTCTTGTTATCTGTGTTATTGTACTGTCTGTGTTTCTGTGTTATTGTTCTGTACTTGTCTTCTGTGTTATTGTACTGTACTGGTCTTTGTTTGCATTGTTCTGTTTTCTGTGTTATCTGTATGTTCTATTGTACTGGACTGGTCTTCTGATATTGTACTGTACTGTCTTCAGCGTTATTATACAGTATTGGTCATCAGTGGTGTTGTACTGTACTGGTCTTCTGTGTTATTGTGCTGCAGTGGTCATCTGCGTTATTTTATTGTTCTCGTTTTCTGTGTTATTGTACTATATTGGTTTTCTGTGTTATTGTACTGTACTGTTTTTGTATTATTGTACTGTACTTGTTTTCTGTTTTATTGTACTGTACTACTCTTGTGTGATATATACTGTACTGTTCTTCTGTATTATTGAACTGTACTAGTCATCTGTGTCTTATTGACTGTACTGGTCTTCTGTGTTGTTGTACTGTACTAGTCTTCTGGGTTATTGTACTGGACTGGTCTTCTGTGTTAATGTACTGGACTGGTCTTCAGTGCAATTGTTCTGTACTAATTATCTCTGTTATTGAACTACTCTGGTCATCTGTGTTATTGTTCTCCACTGATCTTCTGTGTTATTGTACTGTACTGATCTTCTGTGTTATTGTACTGGACTAGTCTTCAGTGTTATTGTTTTGTACTGGTTATGTGTTATTGTACGGCACTGGTCATCTGTGTTATTGTTATCTACTGGTCTTCTGTGTTATTGTACTGTACTGGTCTTTTGTGTTATTGTACTGTACTGGTCTTCTCAGTTAATGTACTGAACTTTTCTTCTGTGTTATTGCACTGTTCTGATCATCTGTGTATTGTACTGGGCTGGCCTTCTGTGTTAATGTACTGTGCTGGTCTTCTGTGTTATTGTTCTCTTCTGGTCTTCTCTGTTAATGAACGATATTTTCTTTCTGTGTTTTTGTACTGTACTGGTCTTCTGTGTTATTAAACTGTAGTGGTCATCTGTGTTATTGTTCTAAACTGGTCATGAGTGTTATTGTAGTGTACTGGTCTTCTGTATTAATGTACTGTACTTGTCTTCTGTGTTATAGTACTTTACTGGTCTTCTGTGTTATTGTTTTGTACTGGTTTTTCGTGTTACTGTACTGCACTTGTCGTCTGTGTTACTGTACTGTAATGGTCTTCTGGGTTATTGTACTGTACTGGTTTTCTGTGTTATTGTACTGTACTCGTATTCTATGTTATTTTACTGTACTGGTCTTTAGTGTTATTGTTCTGTACTGGTTATCTGTGTTATTGCACTGCTCTGGTCGTCCGTGTTGATGTTCTCTAGTGGTATTCTGTGTTATTGCACTGTACTGGCCTTCTGTGTTATTGTACTGTACTGGTCTTCTGTGTTATTGTACTGTTCTTGTCTTCTGTGTTATTGTACTGTTCTGGTCTTCCCTGTTAATATACTGTACTTTTCTTTTGTGTTGTTGAACAGTACTGGTCTTCTGTGTTATTGTAGTCTACTTTCCGTTTGCGTTATTGTACTGTTCTTACTGTGTTATTGTACTGTACTGGTCTTGTGTGTAATTGTACTGCACTGGAATCTTTTGTTTTTGTACTGTACCGGTCTTCTGTGTTATTTTACTGTACTGGTCTTATGTGTTATCTTATTTGTCATTGTACTGTTCTTCTGTGTTATCTTATATGTAATTATACTGATCATCTTTGTTATCTTAAGTGTTATTGTACTGATCTTCTGTGTTATGTTATTTGTTACATTAGTGTACTGGTTTTCTGTATTATTGTACTGTACTTGTCTTCGTTGTTATTGTACTGTACTTTTCTTCAGTGTTATTGTACTGTACTAGTAATCAGTGGTATTGTACTGTACTGGTCTTCTGTGTTATTGTACTGCACTGGTCTTCTGCGTTTTTGTACTGTACTGGTCTTCTGTGTTATTGTACTTTTTTGGTATTCTGTGTTAATGTACTGTACTGGTTTTCTGTGTTATTGTACTGTACTGGTCATCTGTGTTATAGTTCTGTACTGGTTTTCTGTGTTATTGAATTGTACTACTCTTCTTTGTTATTGCAATGCACTGGCCTTCTGTGTTATTGTACTGGACTTGTCTTCTCTGTTATTGCACTGTGCTGGTCTTCACTGTTAATGTACTGTACTTTTCTTCTGTTATTGTACTGCACTAGTCTTCTGTGTTACTGTACTGTACTTGTCATCTGCGTTATTGTATTGTCATGGTCTTTTGTGTTATTGTACTGGACTGGTCTTTTGTGTTATTGCACTGTACTGGGCTTCTGTGTTATTGTACTGGACTTTTCTTCTGAGTTATTGCACTCACTGGTCTTCTGTTATTGTACTGTTCTGCGTACTGTATTTTACTGGTTATTGTACTGTACTGGTCTTCTGTGTTATTTACTGACTGGTCTTCTGTGTTATTGTACTGTACTGGTCTTCGTGTTATTGTACTGTACTGGTTTGTCTTTTATTGTACTGTTCTTCTGTGTTTCTGTACTGGTTTGTGTTATTGTATGTACTGGTCTCTGTGTTATTGTATTACTGATCTTCTTTTTATTATGTTTATTGTTCTGATCTTCTGTTTATTTTTGGTTATTTTCTGTACTGGTCTTCTGTATTATGTACTGTACTGTCTTCGGTGTTATTGTACTGACTTCTTCGTTTATTGTACTTTTAGTTTACTGTACTGGTCTTCTGTGTTATTCTACTGCTATCGTGTTATTGTACTGACTGTCTTCTGTTATTGTACTGTGGTCATCTGTGTTATGTACTGTACTGGTTTTGTGTTATTGTACTACTGTTTCTGTGTTATGTACTGACGGTCTTCTGTGTTATTGTCTGTACTGTCTTG
>WNWK01027936.1:0-25845 GCA_009830355.1 Cherax destructor | reverse complement strand
TTTTCTTGTTTTCACAAAATTTCTTGACAGATCCTCTCCCATTCTTTCATCCGCTCTTCTTTTGCACTCTCCCCACCACTCTCTTCACCTTTCTTTTACTCTCCATATACTCTGCTCTTCTACTAACGCTTCTGTTTTGTAAAAACCTCTCATAAGCTCCCTTTTTTCTCTTTTATCACCCCTTTACTTCTTCATTCCACCACTCACTCCTCTTTCCTCCTGCACCCACCCTCCTATAACCACAAACTTCTGCCCCACATTCTAATACTGCATTTTAAAACTATCCCAACTCTCTTCAACCCCCCTCTCCTACTTGCACTAGCCCACCTTTCTGCCAATAGTTCCTTATATCTCACCTAACTTCCTCCTCCCTTAGTTTATACACTTTTACCTCTCTCTTACTTGCTGTTGCCATTTTCCTTTTGTCCCATCTACCTTTTACTCTAACTGTAGCTACAACCAAATAATGATCTGATATATCCGTTGCCCCTCTATAAACATGTACATCCTGAAGCCTACTCATCAACCTTTTATCCACCAATACATAATCCAACAAACTACTTTCCTTACGTGCTATATCATACCTTGATATTTATTTATCCTCTTTTTCATAAAATATGTATTACTTATTACCAAACCTCTTTCTACACATAGCTCAATTAATGGCTCCCCATTTACATTTACCCTAACTTAAGTTACCTACTACTCCATCCACAACATTTTTACTCCTTTATATATATATATATATATATATATATATATATATATATATATATATATATATATATATATTATATATATATTATTGTGTGTGTGTATTTGTGTTTAGTAGTAGTAGTAGTAATAGTAGTAGTGGTGGTAGTAGTAGTAGTAGTATTTTTATTAATATTAATTACGGAATTTTCATATATACTACAATAGTCTACAATTCGTTTTTTGGAGGTGCAACTAAAGCAAAAAGAGAAAACCTTAATAATAATGTCCCTACTATAAACTTTATTCCCAGGTGAGAATACATGGGAATAAACTAAATATTTCCTCCTAAACTGTAGAATATTTCGAACTAGTCTGAACAAACTAGGAAAAAAAGTTTACAGAGGCTAAAATAGATTTGTTTTTACCGATTCATTCCTTGATGCTGGTGAAGGGCTCTAGATCCCAGTAATTGGAGTTACTGATCTCATTTTTTGAGGAATGGGGGGGGACTGATTACCTCCCATTCCTCATACACTGCATGATCCCTACGTGTTTAACGCTTCCCCGTTAGCATTAGTGTTATTGTAAGTTAGAGAACCTATCCCCAGGGTGCCTGGAATGTGTTCTATAACTGAGGTCGAGGGACACCTGTACGTGTCAGTTGTTACTAGAATTTTGCCCTAGTTACCGTGCATCAGTGTTGAAAAGTTGAAGCCTATCGGATGAGGCGTTCTCGTATTATGAACGAAATAAAAATGAAAAGTTGGAGGAAGAAAAAAAATTTAAACAAAAAATTCTGGCAACTACTTAATTAAAAGTCCCCCATCAGAATGCTTAATAAAATAAATAAATAATAATAATAATAATAATAATAATAATAATAATAATAATAATAATAATAAATAATAATAATAATAATAATAATAATAATAATAATATAAAATAACAATAACAATAATAATAATAATAATAATAAATTTGAGTACGATTGCATCAGAGAACTCTTGTCTTCTCCAGAACCAAAAACACTATTTTTTTTTCAGTATACTATATTAAATGCTTTCATTTATTTATTTACCTAACATGCAATGCTTGCTAACTCATTCATTGACTTTGCTGCGTCGACGTGCAGTTTTCACGAACATGTACACGTGTTCATTCACACGGTCACACGCTTACAAGTGCACACACATATACACACATCCGCACAAGAGCTATGCCTCAACCTCCCCCCATCCTATAACCATAAGAATAAAGGCCAGTACAACCAATACTGAAGATTGAGTTAGTTCATCATTTATGGGGAGAGACGAGTCTGAAGCCAAGAGACTAGATGGTCCATCACCTGGGGTTCTGCAGGGGAGAGAGAGAGAGAGAGAGAGAGAGAGAGAGAGAGAGAGAGAAAAAGAAAAATGGAGGAGAAGGGGAGACATTTTCAGACTGTAAAGAACAAGGACCGAAACCAGAGGAGCTATGGAGCTGGAAAATAAACCGAGGACCCCGAAGAGCGAGGACGCTGTGGGCTGGAAAATAAAGCGCTATGCTCATGGGAGGCAGGAAATTTTCCACGGTTAACAGCGCTTAGGAATTTTAAAAGGTATGGCAAGGCTCTGAAGCTAGAAATTTAGTGTGATCGTCACACACACACACACACACACGCACACACACACACACACACACACACACACATACATACACACACACACACACACATAAAACACACACACACACACACACATAGACACACACACACACACACACACACATACACACACACACAAACACACACATACACACACACACACATACACACACACACATACACGGTTTCAGGGACGGGAAATCCTGTGTCACAAACCTACTGGAGTTCTACGACAGGGTGACAGCGATAAGGCAAGAGAGAGAGGGGTGGGTAGATTGCATATTCTTGGATTGTAAGAAGGCGTTTGACACAGTTCCACACAAGAGATTAGTGCAGAAGCTGGAGGACCAGGCAGGGGTAACAGGAAGGCACTACATTGGATCAGGGAATACCTGTCAGGGAGACAGCAGCGAGTCATGGTACGTGGCGAGGTGTCAGAGTGGGCGCCGGTGACGAGCGGGGTTCCACAGGGGTCAGTCCTGGGACCAGTGCTGTTTCTGGTATTTGTGAACGACATGACGGAAGGAATAGACTCCGAAGTGTCCCTGTTTGCAGATGATGTGAAGTTGATGAGAAGAATTCAATCGGACGAGGACCAGGCAGAACTACAAAGGGATCTGGACAGCCTGCAAGCCTGGTCCAGCAACTGGCTCCTGGAGTTCAACCCCACCAAGTGCAAAGTCATGAAGATTGGGGAAGGGCAAAGAAGACCGCAGACGGAGTACAGCCTAGGGGCCAGAGACTGCAAACCTCAATCAAGGAAAAGATCTTGGGGTGAGTATAACACCAGACACATCTCCTGAGGCGCACATCAACCAAATAACTGCTGCAGCATATGGGCGCCTAGCAAACCTAAGAACAGCATTCCGACATCTTAATAAAGAATCGTTCAGGACCCTGTACACTGTGACGTTAGGCCCATATTGGAGTATGCAGCACCAGTTTGGAACCCACACCTAGCCAAGCATGTGAAGAAGCTCGAGAAAGTGCAAAGGTTTGCAACAAGACTAGTCCCGGAGCTAAGGGGTATGTCCTACGAGGGAGGTTAAGGGAAATCGACCTGACGACACTGGAGGACAGGAGAATAGGGGAGACATGATAACAACATATAAGATACTGAGAGGAATTGACAAAGTGGACAGAGACAGAATGTTCCAGAGATGGGACACAACAACAAGGGGACACAGATGGAAGTTGAAGACTCAGATGAATCACAGAGATGTTAGGAAGTATTTCTTCAGTCACAGAGTTGTCGGAAGTGGAATAGTTTAGGAAGCGATGTAGTGGAGGCAGGCTCTATACATAGCTTTAAGCAGAGGTATGATAAAGCTCATGGCGCAGGGAGAGTGACCCAGTAGCGGCCAGTGAAGAGGCGGGGCCAGGAGCTTTGACTCGACCCCTGCAACCACAACTAGGTGAGTACAACTAGGTGAGTACACACACATACACACACACACACATATATATATATATATATATATGTCTCATTCAGTCATGCTTATACACTCTAATATCTCACATGGAGTCTCAAATGTATTCTGAATGTCTTACATGGACTCTGTCTTACATGTACTCTGAATTTCTTACATGTACTCTGAATGTCTTACATGTACTCTGAATGTCTTACATGGACTATAAATGTCTTACATGGACTCTGTCTTACATGTACTCTGAATGTCTTATATGGACTCTAAATGTCTTACATGGACTCTGTCTTACATGTAATCTGAATGTCTTACATGGACTCTGAATGTCTTACATAGACTCTAAATGTCTTACATGGACTCTATCTTACATGTACTCTCAATGTCTTATATGAACTCTGAATGTCTTACATCCACTCTGAATGTCTTACGTGGACTCTGAATGTCTTACATGGACTCTGAATGTCTTGCATGTACTCTGAATGTTTTACATACACTCTGAATGTCTTACATGGACTCTGAATGTCTTACATGGACTCTGTCTTACATGGACTCTAAATGTCTTACATGGACTCTATATTACATGTACTCTGAATGTCTTATATGAACTCTGAATGTCTTACATATACTCTGAATATCTTACGTGGACACTGAATGTCTTACATGGACTCTGAATGTCTTACATGGACTCTAAATGTCTTACATGGACTCTAAATGTCTTACATGGACTCTGAATGTCTTACATACACTCTGAATGTCTTACATGTACTCTGAATGTTTTACATGGACTATAAACGTCTTACATGGACTCTGTCTTACATGTACTCTGAATGTCTTACATGTACTCTGTAAGTCTTACGTGTACTCTGTATGTCTTACATTTACTCTGAATGTCTTACATGGACTCTGAATGTCTTACATGGACTCTAAATGTCTTACATGGACTCTAAATGTCTTACATGGACTCTAAATGTCTTACATGGACTCTGAATGTCTTACACTCTGAATGTCTTACATGGACTCTGAATGTCTTACATACACTCTGAATGTCTTACATACACTCTGAATGTCTTACATACACTCTGAATGTCTTACATGGACTATAAACGTCTTACATGGACTCTGTCTTACATGTACTCTGAATGTCTTACATGTACTCTCTAAGTCTTACGTGTACTCTGTATGTCTTACATGGACTCTGAATGCCTTTCATACACTCTGAATGTCTTACGTGGACTCTGTCTTACATTTACTCTGAATGTCTTACATGGACTCTGAATGTCTTACTTGGACTATAAATGTCTTACATGTACTCTGAATATCTTACATACACTCTGAATGTCTTACATGGACTCTGAATGTCTTACATGGACTCTGAATGTCTTACTTGGACTATAAATGTCTTACATGTACTCTGAATATCTTACATACACTCTGAATGTCTTACATGGACTCTGAATGTCTTACATGGATTCTATCTTACATGGACTCTGAATTTACAACATCATCAGAATCTCATCTAAAGCCGCCGCACGAGAGTTAATATATAATCCACAATGTTTTCTGTTCTTACTTAAGGACGAGGCAAGGACACGGATGTAATAGATTATTATTATTATTATTATTATTATTATTATTATTATTATTATTATTATTATTATTATTATTATTATTATTATTATTATATTATTATTATTATTAGAACATAAGAACATAAGAAAGGAGGAACACTGCAGTAGGCCTGTTGGCCCATACTAGGCAGGTCCTTCACAATCCGTCCCACTAACAGAATATTTGCTCAACCCAATTTTCAATGCTACCCAAGAAATAAGCTTTGACAATTTTACCCACCCATGCGCGAGTCCCACTCAAATCCAACCCCTCTCACTCATGAATTTATCCAACCTAAATTTGAAACTACCCAAGGTCCTAGCTTCAATAACCCTACTAGGCAGACTGTTCCACTCATCAACTACCCTATTTCCAAACCAATACTTTCCTATATCCTTTCTAAATCTAAACTTATCTAACTTGAATCCATTATTGCGGGTTCTCTCTTGGAGAGATATCCTCAAGACCTTATTTATATCCCCTTTGTTAATACCCATTTTCCACTTGTATACCTCGATCATGTCTCCCCTCATTCTACGTCTTACAAGTGAATGTAATTTTATTATTATTATTATTATTATTATTATTATTATTATTATTATTATTATTATTATTATTATTATTATTATTATTATTCATGATTACCACTGAAGCCGGACGAGCTTTTCAGCATAAAAAAAAGTGCTTAAGGCTTGATCCTCTGTCCTCTAAGTGTAAGACAGATGCGTTACCTGATTGCACCTAGCTAGCTCACCTGGTTACCCTCGCCAGGAGATGTGAATCATTTGGGTTTAAAACACACTCGTTCCTCTTCTCTCAGTACTCTCGTGACAAACCTCTTGTTCCTCTCTTCTCAGTACTCGTGTGACAACACACTCGTTCCTCTTCTCTCAGTACTCTCGTGACAACACTCTTGTTCCTCTCTTCTCAGTACTCTTGTGACAACATACTCGTTCCTCTTCTCTCAGTACTATCGTGACAAAACTCTTGTTCCTCTCTTCTCAGTACTCTTGTGACAACACACTCGTTCCTCTCTTCTCAGTACTCTCGTGACAACACACTCGTTCCTCTTCTCTCAGTACTCTCGTGACAACACTCTTGTTCCTCTCTTCTCAGTACTCTTGTGACAACACACTCGTTCCTCTTCTCTCAGTACTCTCGTGACAACACTCTTGTTCCTCTCTTCTCAGTACTCTTGTGACAACACACTCGTTCCTCTCTTCTTAGTACTCTCGTGACAACACACTCGTTCCTGTCTTCTCAGTACTCTCGTGACAACACACTCGTTCCTCTCTTCTCAGTACTCTCGTGACAACACACTCGTTCCTCTCTTCTCAGTACTCTTGTGACAACACACTCGTTCCTCTTCTCTCAGTACTCTCGTGACAACACTATTGTTCTTCTCTTAGTACTCTTGAGACAACACACTCGTTCCTCCCTTCTTAGTACTCTTGTGACAACACACTCGTTCCTCCCTTCTCAGTACTCTCGTGACAACACACTCGTTCCTCCCTTCTCAGTACTCTCGTGACAACACACTCGTTCCTCCCTTCTCAGTACTCTCGTGACAACACACTCGTTCCTCTCTTCTCAGTACTCTTGTGACAACACACTCGTTCCTCCCTTCTCAGTACTCTCGTGACAACACACTCGTTCCTCCCTTCTCAGTACTCTTGAGACAACACACTCGTTCCTCTCTTCTCAGTACTCTTGTGACAACACACTCGTTCCTCCCTTCTCAGTACTCTCGTGACAACACACTCGTTCCTCCCTTCTCAGTACTCTCGTGACAACACACCCGTTCCTCTCTTCTCAGTACTCTCGTGACAACACACTCGTTCCTCCTTCTCAGTACTCTCGTGACAACACACTCGTTCCTCTCTTCTCAGTACTCTTGTGACAACACACTCGTTCCTCCCTTCTCAGTACTCTCGTGACAACACACCCGTTCCTCTCTTCTCAGTACTCTCGTGACAACACACTCGTTCCTCCCTTCTCAGTACTCTCGTGACAACACACTCGTTCCTCTCTTCTCAGTACTCTTGTGACAACACATTTCGGACTCAGTTTCAGTCTTTGGTCTCTTGTGAGTAATATTCTGTGTCACACCTCTCGACCCCCGCACTGCAAATGCATCTTTTTTCACCTACTTTCTCATTCATTCCTGTCTTGTTTACCCAACTCCCTTGATGGCTGCCTCACGCAGTAATTTACTCTCTAACCCCCTCTCTCTCCTTCCCTCTAACAATTTATACTCCACAATTTCACATTTTCTCCTCATCCTATTCACTTCTTCTTTAACCCCTCTTCTGCTGTACCTCCTTCAGGTAACCAACTCTCTTGTAACGCACATTCTAATTTTTACTGATGCACCCAGTTGGCTATTTCGCTAAGTAGCAAGCAAACTTAGATGTTAAAACTTCTCGGTTAATGCCTCGGGTTGTGGTGCTTACTACCTTAAAAAATGAGGATTAGCGATCCTCTTCTGTTTCCGGAGGATTCAACACCAATATATATATATATATATATATTTTTTAACACATCGGCCGATTCCCACCAAGGCAGGGTGGCCCGAAAAGAAAAACTTTCATCATCATTCACTCCATCACTGTCTTGCCAGAAGGGTGCTTTACACTACAGTTATAAAACTGCAACATTAACACCCCTCCTTCAGAGTGCCGGCACTGTACTTCCCATCTCCAGAACTCAAGTCCGGCCTGCCGGTTTCCTGAATCCTTCATAAATGTTACTTTGCTCACACTCCAACAGCACGTCAAGTATTAAAACCATATGCCTCCATTCACTCCTATCAAATACGCTCCACATGCTTGCTGGAAGTCCAAGCCCTCGCACACAAAACTTCCTTTACCCCTCCCTCCAACCTTTCCTAGGCCGACCCCTACCCCGCCTTCCCTCCACTACAGATTTATACATCTCGAAGTCACTCTGTCTCGTTCCATTCTCTCTACATGTCCAAACCACCTCAACAACCCCTCCTCAGCTCTCTGAACAATCGTTTTGGTAATCCGCACCTCCTCCTAATTTCCAAACCGAATTCTCTGCATTATATTCACACCACACATTGACCTCAGACATGACATCTCCACTGCCTCCAGCCTTCTCCTCGTTGCAACATTCATCACCCATGCTTCACACCCATATAAGAGCGTTGGTATAACTATACTCTCATACATTCCTCTTTTACTTCCATGGACAAGGTTCTTTGTCTCCACAGACTCCGAAGTGCTCCACTCACCCTTTTCCCTCATCAATTCTATGATTCACCTCATCCTTCATAGACCCATCCGCCGACATGTCCACTCCCAAATATCTGAATACATTCACCTCCTCCATACTCTCTCCCTCCAATCTGATATCCAATCTTTCGTCACCTATTCTTTTTGTTATCCTCATCACCTTACTCTTTCCTATATTCACTTTCAATTTTCTTCTTTACACACCCTACCAAATTCATCCACCAACCTCTGCAGCTTCTCTTCAGAATCTCCCAAAGCACAGTGTCATCAGCAAAAGCAACTGTGACAACTCCCACTTTGTATTTGCTTCTTTATCTTTTAGCCCAACACCTCTTGCCAAGACCCTCACATTCACTTCTCTTACAACCCCATCTATAAATATATTGAACAACCACGGTGACATCACACATCCTTGTCTAAGGCCCACTTTTACTGGGAAATAGTCCCCTTCCCTCCTACACACTCTAACCTGAGCCTCACTATCCTCATAAAAACTCTTCACTGCTTTCAGTAACCTTCCTCCTATTCCATACACCTGCAACATCTGCCACATTGCCCCCTATCTACCCTATCATACGCCTTTTCCAAATCCATAAATGCCACAAAAACATCTTTACCCTTATCCAAATACTGTTCACCTATATGTTTCACTGTAAACACTTGGTCTACACACCCCTACCTTTCCTAAAGCCCCTTGTTCATCTGCTATCCTGCTTTCTGTTTTACTCTTAATTCTTTCAATAATAACTCTACCATACACTTTACCAGGTACACTCAACAGACTTATTCCCTATAATTTTGCACTCTCTTTTGTCCCCTTTGCCTTTATACAAAGGAACAATACACGCTCTCTGCCAATCCCTAGGTACCTTACCCTCTTCCATACATTTATTAAATAATAGCACCAACCACTCCAAAATTATATCCCCACCTGCTTTTAACATTTCTATCTTTATCCCATCAATCCCAGCTGCCTTACCCCTTTCATTCTACCCACTGCCTCACGAACTTCCCTACACCCACAACTGGCTCTTCCACACTCCTACAAGATGTTATTCCTCCTTGCCCTACACACGAAATCACAGCTTCCTGTCTTCATCAACATTTAACAAATCCTCAAAATATTCTCTCCATCTTCCCGATACCTCTAACTCTCCATTTAATAACTCTCCTCTCCTATTTTTAACTGTCAAATCCATTTGTTCTCTAGGCTTCCTCAACTTATTAATCTCATTCCAAAACTTTTTCTTATTTTCAACAAAATTTGCTGATAACATCTCACCCACCTCTCATCTGCTCTCTTTTTACATTGCTTCACCAATATATATATATATATATATATATATATATATATATATATATATATATATATATATATATATATATATGTGTACTTATATATATATATATATATATATATATATATATATATATATATATATATATATATATATATATATATATATATATATATATATATATATATATATATATACATAATATATATATATATGTACATATATATATATATATATATATATATATATATATATATATATATATATATATATATATACCTATATATATATATATATATACCTATGCTAGGAATTCGCAAGAGCAGGCGAAATATTCACAAACACTGATCTCTGGCCGACGGAGACTCGATGCATGCAGGGGATGAGATGAAAAGCTGTAAGCCACCTGCCTGAAAGCTGGGTGCCTTGGATCAACGTCTAGCGTGAGCTGGATGCCAAGGTATTGTCCAGTGTGGTACGGTCGGTAAAGCACTGCGTTCCTGTCACAAGGTTCGTAGGGTCGAGTCTCCGTCGGCCAGAGATCAGTGTTTGTGAATATTTCGCCTGCTCTTGCGAATTCCTAGCATTGTAAAAATCTCTAGTTGTGTCGATGCATGCAGGGGATGAGATGAAAAGCTGTAAGCCACCTGCCTGAAAGCTGGCTGCCTTGGATCAACGTCTAGCGTGAGCTGGACGCCAAGGTATTGGACCAGTGTGGTACGGTCGGTAAAGCACTGCGTTCCTGTCACAAGGTTCGTAGGGTCGAGTCTCCGTCGGCCAGAGATCAGTGTTTATATATATATATATATATATATATATATATATATATATATATATATATATATATATATATATATTATATATATATATATATATATATATATATATATATATATATATATATATATATATATATATACATAGTATATATATATATATATATATATATATATATAGGTACACACACACATATATATATATATATATATATAAAATATATATATATATATATATATATATATATATATATATATATATATATATAGGTAAAACTTGAGATTTTGACTTAAATAGAAACGCTCTTCTTGCCGAAAAAGGCAAGCAAAATTTGTGTATGCAATAATTTCGCAAAAATCATTCTGAACCTAGCGAAAAAAAATATATTTCATTGTGTTTGTTTATTATTAAATTATTGTAAACTTATCTAAAATATATTTATTTGGATTAGGCTAAATTAAATTGCGCTTGTTATAATAAGGTTAGGTAAGTTTTCTAAGGTTCTTTTGGTACAAAATTATTAGTTTTTACATTAACATAAATGAAAAAAGTATATATCTTTATAAGGAAAAGAGAAAATTTTAGAAAGGGCTTAATTTTAAATGAGTTCTTGCTAACTGACAAATTTTATTTATTCAGCACGACATATATATATATATATATATATATATATATATATATCTTCTTTCAACAAACCAGCCATATCCCACCGAGGCGGGGTGGCCCAAAAAGAAAAACGATAGTTTCTCTTTTTAAATTTAGTAAAATATACAGAAGGGGTTACTAGATCCTTGCTCCAAGCATTTTAGTCGCCTCTTACGACACGCATTGTTTACGGAGGAAGAATTCCGTTCCACTAACCCACATATATATATATATATATATATATATATATATATATATATATATATATAATATATATATATATATATATATATATATATATATATTATTGTGTGTGTGTGTGTGTGTTGTGTGTGTATATTCCTTTCTCGGCCGTGCAGGTTCACGTGTACATTGTCAAAAGCGGAAATATAATTTCCGACCTTTTTTGTTTTAGATATAGGCGAGGTTAAAAGATTAAACATTATATCACCAGTGTATCAAAGGCGGAATTAATCCTTTGTTGCAAATGTCGTATTTAATTACTTGTGTATGAAACCACATATTTGATACTTTTCATAAGCGATACAAGAGCATTATTAAACCAAATGTAATATATATATATATATATATATATATATATATATATATATATATATATATATATATATATATATATATATATATATATATATATATATATATACGCAATAATATCACAGTAAACAGGTGGTATCACAATATGCAGAACAACCATTGTGAAAAAGTTGCGAAATCCCAAGCTCCTTCATGACTTCTCACATTATCAAGGAACTATAAAAATAAAAGGTTAACAGGAAGGTATATAAGGACGAGACTACACCTCGCTGCCACCCAACAACACCTGACTTTTTATGATGATGTAGGTAGGTGGTCAGGGATCCCTGAAACACAGCTTATATTCTACCCAAAAAAAAAAAATTCTAATGCATCTTAAATTCTTCCCAAAATTTTATTAATTATAAATGAATCCAATTTATATAAACCAAAAGAAATATTCATATGATTTTCAAAACTACTTTTTATGAAACATGATTCTATTATATTCCTCTCGACCATGGACTTGCTTGATGTAATTTTCTCAGCCTTTTGAAAATCAACTGAATGGTTAAAATATCTCACATGAATAAATAGAGCATTAGAATCTTGTCCACTTCTAATGCTAGATTTATGTTGTTTTAACTTTAGTTCAAAAGACAACTAAAGCCACTAGTGAAAGCGCAAATTTTCTAGAGATAGATGGTTCTCAGATTAGTTTTATGGACAGGACATTATGTACTATAGGAGGAAGCAGAGGATGCTTTACTAGTTCTGGGATTGGGGGATGTAAACACCTGATTAGGAAACATAACTAGTTATGGAAACATTCTTATTGTCTACTTCAGTACTCGAGGAAATGATGTTGAGAAGTGTAGGAGAAAATACTTGTTTACTAGACATAGGACAGTGATTAGATATAAGGAAGATAAGAGGGACACGTCATATTTAGCATTTTGCTACGGGTGATCCCGAATCCCTCTCCAGGTAGACGCTGTTTGTCTGCCTCCAGGTAGACGCTGTCTGTCTGTCTCCAGGTAGACGCTGTCTGTCTGTCTCCAGGTAGACGCTGTCTGTCTGTCTCCAGGTAGACGCTGTCTGTCTGTCTCCAGGTAGACGCTGTCTGTCTGTCTCCAGGTAGACGCTGTCTGTCTGTCTCCAGGTAGACGCTGTCTGTCTGTCTCCAGGTAGACGCTGTCTGTCTGTCTCCAGGTAGACGCTGTCTGTCTGTCTCCAGGAAGACGCTGTCTATCTGTCTCCAGGTTGGAATATTGGTAATGACCGAATGTCCAGAGAAATAGATGTTAGTTGCTGGCTGGACCATCTTATTATCTCCGCAAAATGTAGATCACGAACATATCACAATTTTTAAACACTTTCTCAAACTTTATATCCACGGATTCTGAAGAATACTTGAAAAAGGAAAAATACATTTTTTCTCCTTTATTTTTTTTACAAAATAAGTAACGGAACCATCAACAACAGCCCCACCTATCGTTTAGAAGGCAGGCACTGTGCTTCCACAGTGCCTGGTCATCAAACTGTGATGTCTGCGTGTTTCTGACAAGACAGCTATTGAAAGAACGATGGCGAATATGATTCCTTCCTTGGGTCATCCTACTTTGATAGGAGACAATGGATGCGGTTAAAAAAAATCGCAGGAATATCAGCCAAAAGAAAGAAAAAATGGACTACCATATCAAACTTTACAATGAGAAATTAACTGAAAAGATAATAAAGAAAATCCTTGAACAAAATAGTTCTATAATTATCCTAAAAAAAATATATGAAAGAAAGTTATTGCACATTAAAAACTAATAAATCCAGGAAAGCCAAGATATACATAATCCTCTGTAAAGGATAAACTGGTATATACCATAAGCCAAGGATAAACTGGTATATACCGTAAGCCAAGGATAAACTGGTATATACAGTAAGCCAAGGATATACAAAACGCCAAGTAAAAACTACGAGTGTTTATTCCCTGGTCAATATGATGCAGGAAAGTCAACACTCAACTAATCGAACACAAAATCATTGAAGGTGTGCCGTTGCAATCTGGCCAATTTTCTTTGATAAAATTTTCCACCATAACAAAGACTGGGGACACAGAACCTTGGTACAACATGCACATTATAATAGCAAATTAAAGTTAGTTGAATAAGTTGTCAGTACAGCTGTTGCGAGTCTCAGCTTCTCACAGTAACAGTGGAAAGATTATGCTACGACAGCACTGAGAGCGATTCACCTGTGCCAAGTATAAGTGAGGTCACACACTCAAACACACACACACACACACGGGGCCAGGAGCTATGCCTCGACCCATGCAACCACAACTAGGTGAGTACACACATACGAAAGATAAAGCTCTTGGAGCAGGAAAAGAGTGGACCTATTAGCGATAAACGAAGAGCCGGGGCCAGGAGTTACGACACGACCCCTGCAACCACAAATAGGTGAGTGCAGCTCTTGGGAGGTGGAGCATGGAGCTTAACCTATGCAAACCTATCTAGGTGAATACACACAAATGTGTGTGTGTATATATATATATATATATATATATATATATATATATATATATATATATATATATATATATATATATATATATATATATATATATATAATATGTGTGTGTGTGAGTGACAAGACAAGACAAAAGAGTTTAGGTAAGACCTTTGTGTGGGTAAGCGGGGAAGACTGGACAGGACAGAAAGAGGAACCAAGTTACATGCATGAAGAAAAAAGACTTCAGGACAACTGTAGTCGTAGCATCAGATTTCAAATCACGGAACGGTTGGGGTTTGAACCCATGGCATAGGATCAAACCCAACCAGTTCTGTGATTTGTTTGCAATTGTGCTTTTACGATTTCATGAATCAGATTTCGACTCTACTTGTATGATGCTGAAATTAGTTAGGGAATCTACTTCACAGTCGACTCAAGGATTCTGCGCTCAATATGCATTTTGAACCTTTCATAATGGAAGCATCTTCCCCCCTTAATACTATGGACACGGTGCCTAACATACTGGAAAATTGCTGACCTGTGCATATCTAAACGAGATTTTGCGTTGAATTATGCCAGCTGCTGAAACATCTACCTGTGTTATACTCGAGAGTGCCTGCAGGGGCTGCAAGGAATTTCATAAATAATTTGTATATGAATGATGCTTATTGTTTGTTATTTGTTTTGTTATGGTAATTGAACGCGCGCGCGCACACGCAGAGACACACACACGCGCGTGCTCACACACACACACTCGGATCCAGGAGCTGTGATTCGACCCCTGCAACCACATACAGGTGAGTACTCACAAACAAATAGAAGAAGCAAGTACTTACCAGTAGAGAAAAAAAAACTGAACACGTCGCAAAGCAAACCTAACTGCGGCAACTTAGTAACCTAACTAATTTTCTATTTATGAATATACTCTTAAGTTCTCACCCGACGTAAACTGAACGCAAAGTTTCACGAGTTTCGAACAGTTAAATTATTGAGTATAATGTTATTACTGGCTGGCTGGCCGGCTAGGAACACAGAGCGACTGTTGAATGCCATTCAGGGTAGGAGAGGATCTGACCGTCCACTACCACCACTCACCACACACTGACTCTCACGTGTGGAACTCCTCCTCTGTCTCCTCCTCCTCCTCCTCTTCCTCCTCCTCCTCCCCTCCTCCTCCTCCTCCTCCTCCTACTCCTCCTCCTCCTCCTACTCCTCTTTGGGTAGTGGTAGCGAGATCGCTCCACACCCAAGGAGGACCTCGCATCGAATCCTAGATGAGGTCAAGTAACACTTAATCAGACTCATCAGTCTCACTGAGGTACAGACAAGCATAGAAACCTGCACAGAGATCCCAGGAAACATGCACAGAGATCCCAGGAAACATGCACAGAGATCCCAGGAAACATGCACAGAGATCCCAGGAAACATGCACAGAGATCCCAGGAAACATGCACAGAGATCCCAGGAAACATGCACAGAGATCCCAGGAAACATGCACAGAGATCCCAGGAAACATGCACAGAGATCCCAGGAAACATGCACAGGGATCCCAGGAAACATGCACAGAGATCCCAGGAAACATGCACAGAGATCCCAGGAAACATGCACAGAGATCCCAGGAAACATGCACAGAGATCCCAGGAAACATGCACAGGGATCCCAGGAAACATGCACAGAGATCCCAGGAAACATGCACAGAGATCCCAGGAAACATGCACAGAGATCCCGGGAAACATGCACAGAGATCCCAGGAAACATGCACAGAGATCCCGGGAAACATGCACAGGGATCCCAGGAAACATGCACAGAGATCCCAGGAAACATGCACAGAGATCCCAGGAAACATGCACAGGGATCCCAGGAAACATGCACAGAGATCCCAGGAAACATGCACAGGGATCCCAGGAAACATGCACTGAGATCCCAGGAAACATCGAAGGTGAAGGATTGTTCATTATATCTAACTTCAACAACCAGAGAACCGCTGAGATCAGATAAATAAAGAAGTATATAATTTTGCATGGGAGAGAGTTCTGAACACCACTCCCATGCATGGCAAAGCTGATTACAGAAGCTGATAGGGTCTGTTTAAAAATATGTTCCACTGAGAAAAAAAAGGAGACTAGTTCTTGAAAAAGAACTGAGAAAAAATGTACACAAAAAATTACAGAACTGATTGAAAATGGGAGTATGTCACAACGAAGGGAAAATGACGTATAACGAAGGAAATATGACCTACAACGAAGGGAAAATGACGTATAACGAAGGAAAGATGACCTACAACGAGAGATATTAACGATTTAGAAAACTAAAACATTTTTTCCAGCCTATAAGAAAAAAAAAACTTTCAAGAAACCCCCCCAAAAAAAAATCAAATATTTCTACTCATACACAAAATGCAAAATAAGAACCGCTCCTAGAACTAGGGTGCTACTAAGAAGTTCATACACCAACAACGAGAAAAGAGAGAAATCTTGAAAGACCAGTGTGAATGAAGGTCAAGTGATGCAATAAACAACAGAAGAATAGAAAATCCAGAAAGTTTCTTCGTTATCTCTACCCACCTGACAAACCATATATTTGACATAACCACAAGTCCTCTGGAATACAACAAGCCAATATAAAAAGACATGTCCACACATGCAATACTGGAACCAGACTCATGAAACTCTATAAAGAAATGCAAACTATCATTATCATGAGCATTCTGCATACTTTGTAGGAAGAGTTTCTATCTAGACACATCTCAGAAGTCCTAAAATGAGCATACATAGTTTCTCTGCACAAAGGTGGCAGTTAAGCCTGGCAAATAGCTATTGGTGTTTGGCGAACACATCACACATAAAATCTTCGACTGGTGAAATGCCATCTTGCAAAATTAATGTAAAAACGTGATCTGTACAACCCAGGTCAACATCGGTTTAGATGAAGATCTTGCTTGTTACACCTACTGGATCGTAATGACAATGTTAAGGAGGCTTTGGGAGGAACCCACCGTGTAGACGTTGTCTGCACGGTGTAGACGTTGTCTGCACGGTGTAGACGTTGTCTGCACGGTTTAGACGTTGTTTACACGGACTTCGTTAAAGCATTTGACAAATGTGATCATAGTGAGTGCATATATAATGCGATCAGCCAATTGGCATAACAGGAAAAGTAAGCAGACAGACTAACAATTTTCTAACAAACAGAACAGAAAGAGTAATAAACAATGTAAAATCTCGCTTGACCAATGTAAAAAGCTCAGTGCTCCAAGGCGCGATCTTGGCACTAGTTCTGTTTTTCATTCCCATAGCAGACACGGGCAAAAAAAGTGCAAACCACAGTTTTGTATCATCCTTTGAGGACGACACAAAAATTAGCAGGAAAGTCGGGTCTGTAGAGGATACCAAAAAATAAAGAATAATATAAGCAAAGTCTTCCAGTGGGAAGCAGAAAATATAATGATTGATGGGAACAAATTCCAGTTACTCAGACATCTAAACAACGAAGAACTTAAAGGGGAAACAACATAGAAAACACATGAAGGTCTATCCATAGAATGAAGGGAAGGTATAAAAGACCCATATACAATAACGTCAACTGACCTATCTTTCAAAGAACACAATAAAGCAAGCACTGCGAAAACCAGGAAAATGATTGGCTGAATAACAAGAACTTTCAAAACAAGAGAAACAATGTCAGTACTCTTCACATCACTTGCGCACTCTTGCTCGTAGTACTACTCAGTGTTGACAGCGCCGTTCTTGGAGTATACCTGAAGAGGGTTTCGGGGGCCAACACCCCCGCAGCCCGGTCTGTGACCAGGCCTCATGGTGGATCAGGGCCTGATCAACCAGGCTGTTTCTGTTGGCCGCACGTAAACCGACGTACGAACCATAGCCCTGCTGATCAGGTACTGACTTTAGGAGTCTGTCCAAAGCCTTCCTGAAGACAGCCAGGGGTCTGGGGTAATGAAGAGAGCTATCAATATGACAGTTTTCTGAACACTATACATGCTGCCCAAAGAACATTTATCCCATATAAAGAAATTAGATCGAATAGAAATGACCCAAAATGGATGAATAATAGGCTCAAATATCTTTTAGGGCAGAAGAAAGGAATTTATAGGCGTATCAAAAGAGGTGAGGGTCATCTTACGAATCAGTATATTGACATTAAGAGGGACGTTAAAAGGGATAAGAAAAGCTAAGCGGACTACGAAATTAAAGTTGCTAGGGATTCGAAAACTAACCCAAAAGTTTTTTCCAGGTGTATAGAACAAAAGTTAGAGATAAGATAGGTCCCCTTAAAAATAATTATGGGTATCTTACTGACAAAGAGAATGAAATGTGCTCAATTTTTAATAATTATTTTCTCTCGGTTTTCACTCAGGAAGACACTAATAATATCCCAAGAATTAGGTATTTTAGTCGGCCTGAAGAAGATAAATTATGTAGTATCACAGTCACTAGCGAAATGGTTATCAAACAGATAGACCGTTTGAAGCAAAATAAATCGCCAGGCCCTGATGAGCTTTTTTCAAGGGTTCTTAAGGAATGCAAAATTGAACTCTGTGAACCCTTAACTAACATTTTTAACCTATCTCTTCAAACAGGTGTAGTGTCTGATACGTGGAAGATGGCTAATGTAATTCCTATTTTTAAAGCAGGGGACAAGTCGTTACCATCAAATTACCGCCCAATAAGTCTAACTTCAATTGTGGAACTGAGTTTTTCACAGTAGTCGCCTCAGACTTTACTCTGTTTACTACTACTCTTGTTTTCCTGTTATTCCTTTATCACGCATTTTGTGCGCTATTACACCATGGTCACGTTTGTCAAAGGCTTTCGCAAAGTCTATGTATACTAAATTTGCGTTTTGTTTGTCTTCTAGAGCATCCAAGACCTTGTCATAGTGGTCCAATAGTTGGGTCAGGCAGGAGCAACCCGTGTTACCCTGGGTTGTGTAACTGATGGGTATCTAGATGGGTGGTGATCTTGCTTCTTAGATCCCTTTCAAAGATTTTTATGATATGGGATGTTAGCGCTATCGGTCTGTAGTTATTTGCTATAGAGTGAGACAGCAGAATTAGAAAAAAATGGAGATAGCATTTACTGACCGCACTGAACCAACACTGAATTTCAACTATTGGGAATACCTCAAAGAACATGAAATGTTGTCTTTGGAGAGCAGGCGAGAGATACATAATAATATGCACATGGAAGATACTGGAGAGCCTAGTCCTAAAATTTGCACACTGCCATGACATACTGGAGTGAGATATATGGGAGGAAGTGGAAAATAGACCCAGTGAAAAGCCGGTGCGCCAAGGGCACAATACGAGAACACTATCACCATTTGTGAGCCCAGACTTTACAACCTGCAACCAGCAGATATCAGAAATAACAATGAAACAAGTGTAGAATTATTCAAGAAGAAGCTGGATCTATACCTCCGCAGCGTGCCAGATCAACCAGGCTGTGACGGATATGTGAGCCTGCGAGCCGCCAATAGTAACAACCTGTTAAGTAAAAGGACACAAATGCAACTAATGTGACATTTTATTGTGGCAACGTTTTGCTCTCCAGGAGCTTTTTTCAAGCCGTAACGGCTTGAAAAAACTCCTGGAGAGCGAAACGTTGCCACAATAAAATGTCACATTAGTTGCATTTGTGTCCTTTTACTTAACATATTGTCGGTAATTCTACCAATATTATTACAGTAACAACCTGGTCGACAATGCAATTAGTTAGGAAATCTGACCTCGGACCGGTCCGCGGAAGTAGAATAACTCCCGAAACAAGTCACCGGTAAATCCGCTGTCCCTGTTACGTAGAATAGATTGCTGCTGTGAGTGGCATCCTGGAGGGACGAACCTAAAAATATTCTTAATGACAATAAACCAGAGTGACTGGGTTATCTTGGGAGTGACTGGGTTATCTTGGGAGTGCCTGGGTTATCTTGGGAGTAACTGGGTTATCTTGGGAGTGACTGGGTTATCTTGGGAGTGACTGGGTTATCTTGGGAGGTCGTTATCTTGGGAGGACTGGTTATCTTGGGAGTGACTCGTTATCTTGGGGACTGTTATCTTGGGAGTGACTGGGTTATCTTGGGAGTGACTGCGTTATCTTGGGAGTGACTGGGTTATCTTGGGAGTGACTGGGTTATCTTGGGAGTGACTGGGTTATCTTGGGAGTGACTGGGTTATCTTGGGAGTGACTGGGTTATCTTGGGAGTGACTGGGTTATCTTGGGAGTGACTGGGTTATCTTGGGAGTGACTGCGTTATCTTGGGAGTGACTGCGTTATCTTGGGAGTGACTGGGTTATCTTGGGAGTGCCTGGGTTATCTTGGGAGTGACTGGGTTATCTTGGGTTAGCAACGCACCGGTGATTATAAAATGAATTATAAAAAAAATCTTATTATCCTTTTTCTTTTTCTTCTTCAGTGTTCAGGTTGGTCATTCAACACTCCACGTTTTCCATCAATGGCAAACTTCTGGTTGTCTTTCATCTCATTCTGTCTTATCTCAAACAGTCCCTCCGTTCACCTTCTCTCTCTCCCTACCTTCTCTCTTCTTTTGGTTTTAACAGCTCCTGACCGTCATCAATCATTCTGCGTCCTATCTCTTCTTCTTTGTATTATAACAGCTCCTCTCTATCTCTCTCCTCCCTCCTTCTCTCTCTCTCTCTCTCTCTCTCTCTCTCTTCTTCTCTCTCTCTCTCTCTCTCTCTCTCTCTCTCTCTCTCTCTCTCTCTCTCTCTCAGTTTGCTTCAAGTGCAAACTGAGTAAAAAACTGGAAATAATAGAATGAAACTTCGAGACAAGAGACATAACACAAACAATTGCATTTTTTTTTTATATAACACGGTAGTATTATAGCAAAATGGAACAAACTACCAGCCAAAGCTGTAAGCGCGAACGCTGATTTTATTTAAGAACCAGCTGGACAAGTACCTTGCAAGTAGTACTGGACTGAAGTAGATAGTTAAGGACAAACTGTAATCGACAGATTCCTAATGTTTATATAACAACTTTATCAGACTGAACCGTTTTTTATATAGTTGAATTTACAGGCTAAGATCTGTTGTCTTACCTCAGATTATTTTAAAGCCTTGCCTTATCTAAGATATATTAACATCCTTCCTGAAATGCGAATCTCAACAGTCGACTAACATTTACTGCTAGGACTAGCTGAACATGGGCAATAAGTGTAAGGAAACATTCCCAACGTTTCCTCCCATGCCAGCATCAAACCCTGGTTCCTCAGTTGTGATCCGAGGGTGATACTACTTGAGCCCTGACTCACCTAATGAGGCATCAAAGTTAATGATAGGAGTGGCAGAAGGGGAGTTAAGCATACTGGTTGTAGTAGTCAGAGCCACAGGTATTCTGGTGTTTGAACTTGCCCATGAGATGCAATTCTTGTCTTCTCCTGCACCACGGTATCCAGAAGCAGCATTAGATGTAAATACAACTGGCGCACAGAGTTCAGTGGATAGCAGTGGAGTTACACCAATAACTGCTGTAGGGAGAAAACTAAACTCTAAAGTTAGTTTGTATGCCATACCTTCCATCCATCACTATTTCTCCTGTCAAACTCATGTCATTTGTTTCAATATGGTACGGTATATTTTTCCCAGTTTCATGTCTGCAGTAGCCGGAGTGACGAGGGTAATATGCTATCCTTACCTCAAATATCTGAATTATTCATGGTAGTCCTTAATGGAAGTGAATAGCTCTTCTCAGCAGATAACCTCGTTGTGCACTCAGTAATTCTGTTATAATAATAATAATAATAATAATAATAATAATAATAATAATAATAATAATAATAATAATAATAATAATAATAATAATAATAATAATATTTCTTTATTTCTACAAGTACATGTACAAGGTATACAGGCCTAGCTGACATCAATGACATACTAATATGCAGAAAACTTTTTGTTATGCAGAGCATTTCGGGCAAATTAGATCAATTTTGTCCCGGGATGCGACCCACACCAGTCGACTAACACCCAGGTACCCATTTTACTGATGGGTGAACATGAACAACCGGTGTAAGGAAACACGCCCAATGTTTCAACCCTGGGCGGGAGTCGAACCTGGACACTCACCGTGTGAAGCTAGAAGCACCGTGCTAGTGCTCGTAAAATGATGTTAAAAGAGAGATGATTATTTTAATTACACTTACTGGGGAGCTCTAAATGCGTAGTTTGTAATAGTGCTGACACAAGACCCGCTGGTGCTGCAGACAGCAGTATATTATCAAGTAGCTAACGATAATAATGACAATAACATTCTACATAACTACCAGTCACATTTTAGAAGATCACAAATGCCTCCTTAGTTATCCTGATGCATTACATAAGAACCTAGATAACAAAAGGGAATTTCACAGCTATGGTGACTGGAGATCTACAAAAGACATTTGAACAATAGCATATTATGTAAGAAACTGCAGTTTATCAGCATAGGCTCTGTGTACTGATTTAGCTTATACCTGATCAACAATACAAAAAAACAGTAACGAAGACAGTAATACAAAATTATGACCCCTGCAGATAACATGTGGAGTTCCGCAGGGAATTATCTTTTGTGTCTCCGACTCATTTTGTGCCAGGTAAAAGACATTCCCATTAGTGTTAGGTGCAAACACTAGATGTATGCAGATGACAATGCTCTCTTTGGGACATGGTTATCAAACAGATAGATAAACTGAAGCAAAATAAGTCCCCGGGACCTGACGAGTTGTTTTCCAGGGTACTTAAAGAATGCAAGATGGAACTTAGTCAGCCATTAACGAATGTGTTTAATACGTCCAACCTAACTGGTGTTGTGCCAGAGATGTGGAAGATAGCTAATGTAGTTCCTATATTCAAATCAGGGGATAAGTCCATTCCATCAAATTACCGTCCAATAAGCCTCACGTCTATAGTAGGCAAATTATTAGAATCAATTATAGCTGATATTATTAGAAGTCACCTTGAAGAACATAATTTTATTAATGAATCTCAGCATGGGTTTACGAGAGGTCGTTCCTGCCTGACAAATTTACTGACGTTTTTCAATAAAACATTTGAGGCAGTAGACAGTGATAAAGAATATGATATAGTTTACTTGGATTTCAGTAAGGCCTTCGATAGAGTACCTCACAAGAGACTCTTAAGAAAGGTGGCAGCTCATGGTATAGGAGGTAAAGTTCTAGCATGGATAGAGGCATGGCTTACCAATAGAAAACAGAGAGTTTCCATTAATGGGGTCAAATCTGAATGGGGATTAGTCACTAGTGGCGTTCCACAAGGATCAGTTTTAGACCCATTGTTGTTCATAATTTACATAAATGACCTTGATGAAGGAATTGCAAGTGACATGAGTAAATTTGCTGATGATACAAAAATAGGCCGTATAATTCATTCTGAGGAGGATACCAGTGTACTCCAGGAGGATTTGGACAAATTAATGTCTTGGTCTGAAAAGTGGCAGATGAAGTTCAATGTGGACAAGTGTAAGGTGCTAGTCGTTGGTAATGAAAATATCCTCGAATTTATAAACTAGGTGAAGTAGAGCTTGATCATACAGAATGTGAAAAAGACTTGGGAGTCATGGTAAGCAGAAATCTAAAGCCAAGACAACAGTGCCTAAGTGTGCGCAATAAGGCTAACAGATTACTAGGATTAATTTCAAGAAGTATAAGCAACAGAAGTCCAAAAGTTATTTTACAGCTCTATACATCACTAGTGAGACCTCATTTGGATTATGCAGCTCAGTTTTGGTCTCCTTACTACAGAATGGATATAGATTCGTTGGAGAACATACAGAGAAGAATGACTAAAATGATTTACAGTATAAGAAATCTCCCGTATGAAGATAGACTTAGAGCGTTGAATCTCCACTCTCTGGAGAGACGTAGAATGAGGGAAGATATCATCGAGGTGTACAAGTGGATGATGGGCAAAAACAAAGGAGATATTAATAAAATACTGAGTATATCGAACCAAGTAAGAACCAGAAATAACGGATTTACATTGGATAAATTTAGATTTAGAAAGGACATAGGCAAGTACTGGTTTTCGAACAGAGTTGTAGATACGTGGAACAATCTTCCGAGTAGGGTGATAGAGGCTAGAACCTTGGGTGGCTTTAAAAAGAGATTGAACAAATATGTATATGAGTGGGAGGGGCTGGGTTTGATTAGTGTCGTGAGTAAATTCTTAGGTAGTGGTTGTTTTGATAAGGACGTGCCTTATATGGGCCAGTAGGCCATCTGCAGTGTTCCTCCATTCTTATGTTCTTATGTTCTTAGTGTCAGGAATATACCCACAGTCTAAAGCAGGAGTGCTATCACTGAATCGAGACTCAAACAATAAATGGTTAATTGGTCACAACCTGTCGTTGGATTTAGAGAAAACGGAAGCCATTCTGTTGAGCTCAAAGGGTAAACTGAAGAGGGCATATAAATTTAATGTACTGTGTAACAAGGGGATTCGTCTAAATGAAACATCTAGGAATATCCTAGGCGGGGTGCCTGCCTGTTCAGGCAGGAGCGTTTAACAGTCTCACTCTTGAATATCAAAATGGTATACAATACCAACAGGTTGGTAAGTAAGACACATAGGCAACAGTTAGGCATGTTAAGTAAAAGGACACAAATGCAACTAATGTGACATTTTATTGTGGCAACGTTTCGCTCTCCAGGAGCTTTTTCAAGCCGTAACGGCTTGAAAAAGCTCCTGAAGAGCGAAACGTTGCCACAATAAAATGTCACATTAGTTGCATTTGTGTCCTTTTACTTAACATATTGTCGGTAATTCTACCAATATTATTACAACAGTTAGGCATCTTTATTCCGAAATGTTTCGCCTACACAATAGGCTTCTTCAGTCGAGTTCAGAAAGTAGGCAGGAGCAGTAGAGATGTGAAGACGATGTAATCAGTCCACCAAAAAGACGTAGATTTGAGGGTGTCAGTCCCTTTGCCTGGAGAAGAGTTCTGTTCCATGGTGCTGTATGACCCTTGTGGTTTAGCGCTTCTTTTGATTATAATAAAATAATCTGTTCCATGGTCTGAAACAATGTGAAGATCAAGCGACAGTCAGGTCCAACTCACACCCACCCGCACCCACTCATATATTTATCTAGCCTATTTTTAAAACTACACAACGTTTTAGCCTCTATAACTGTACTCGGAGTTTGTTCCACTCATCGACAACTCTATTACCAAACCAATGATTTCCTATATCCTTCCTGAATCTGAATTTATCCAACTTAATGCCATTGCTGCGAGTCCTGTCAATACTAGATATTTTTAGCACGATATTTACATCCCCTTTATTTATTCCTGTTTTCCATTTATACACCTCAATCATATCCACCCTAATTCTACGCCTTTCTAGAGAGTGCAGATTCAGGGCCCTCAGTCTATCCTCATAGGGAAGATTTCTGATACATGGGATCAACTTATCAT
>WNWK01027935.1:0-25848 GCA_009830355.1 Cherax destructor | reverse complement strand
GACTACACTTATAAAAGCATTTAAAAAATACACTTATATTTTAAAGAAGATGTTTTGAGCATGGCCAGACACCAGGGTCCACTGTGGTAGTTTTCAAATTAGTTTATAAAATAATAATTACAAACAATGGTACGAATTTGAATTAATTTACAATATGGAAATATTACAATGGAACAATTTTAAAACAATTTATGGTCTCTAAGTGGTTGTAACAATAAATTTAGGGAGTACTGTACAATAAATTGTTTAAGAGGATTACAGGTTTGGCTTATATGATTCAAGCATATGAGCATATTTTGAATACATTTGATATATTTAATGGTTGTGAGTGCAGATAATAGAGAATAAGAAAAGAATATATTGTTTCATGATTGTGGCAATAGAGTATGAAAATATAGTTTCATCATATTTAGTAGTTGTTGGGATATGTTAGTGAAAGAATGTGTTTTACAACAGTTGAAGATGCTGGCAGAGAGAGTGGCTCTGGAGATATCTGGCAGAGTTTCAGATTTTGGTTTTTATGCACATTGAATTTTACAAGATTAAGCCAGACACGGGGTATGTCATAGAGATTTTTGTGTCTAGTATTATGTAATATTGGTTCTGTTGTAGCTATCAAGGAAGTGCTTCAGGTGAGGATTAACAGAATTTACCATTTTGAATATCCATTTTCAAACTAAATAAAAAAGAATACAGTTGAGAATCCTTTAACTGAAATGCTTCTAAAATGAATCTACAAAAAGAGACAGCTTGAAGATGGGGACCCAAGTGTAAATACTGTGCTGCTTACAAAAGAAGATAAATGCCTCTCTGTTCTGACTGCCTAAGTTTTGGTAAAAAGAAAAAAGTCTTTCCTATAAAACAACTAAAACACATTAAATTTACATGAAACAGCTCTAAAAATGTGCTAACACTATTAGTTATAAAATATAAAAATAACACATTATGCATTGCTCTCCTCTCCAGATCTGCTAAATCCAATCAACCATCTCTTCCTCGGTGTGTGTAGCTGTTTCTTGTTGTAACTGGCCATGGTCTCTGTCTACCCACCAGGGCTGAGTTAAGTTCATTTATATCTTCCTTCATGCTTATCTTCCAAAGCCCTCTCTCTGAATTCATGTCAAAGCCACAATTTCCTGGACATGACCCCTTACTGGAAAAATCCAGAAGAAGTATTCACCACAAAAATGTAAAAAATGTTGTAGGTCTGCCTTGATGGTTGACTAGGGCACTTCCTATAACACCTTTATGTGTGCGTGCTGTAGTGCATCTACAATGTCAAATAAATGTCAGCCTCTGGTTATGGCAGTGTCCTAATGACATCTAATGTTGTGACAGGATTTTTTCATGACCTTGCATGTGTAGTGCACAGCAGAGCGCTGTGCTCCTGTAGCTACAAATAGGTAATTACAATTAAAAATATGCTGCTGTGATAGCTATCATCTTCAACTACTTCAGTAAGTGGTAAAGAAATGTACAAGTATGTAGTATGTTCATAATCAACAGCTAAGCTGCAAACTAAAAATGATCATGCTCAACAAAAAAGGCTATGTCCTCAACATAAGTAAACTAATTGCACCAAATGAGATCAAGTCTGTCAGACATTCATCTGATATTGGAATATTTGTATTCAATCAAAGATTTCCAGCAGTCTGTTTCATGTGGATTCATTTGAAGAGTGGGAATTTTCACTTCTAGAAGACATGAAAAATTCTAGATACTGAAAATAAGTCATATTGTATCCAATTTTTATGACAAGAACTTGACCTTATGTACAGTACACTGCACAACCAGTATAAACTAATTACCATGGTGAATGTTAAACTTTTTTACAAGAGTTATGCTTAGTGGTAAACATGAGTCATTGTACTGAATGCTAGCATTTAGGATTGGTTTCAGGTCTTCCTACTCCCCAGTCTGCCTAGGACCAGGTTTCTGGTGGTTGCCTGGTTAACTAGGCAGCCCACTGGCCCACATATCCATCAGAGCTTAGTTGATCTGTCATAACAGAGGCATAGTGATATATATCCTCTGAAGACTTCCATTTCTTCCTGGTGTCCGGGCAGCAGCACTTTGAATAGTAAAGGTCCACAGATGCTGATACAGTATTCTTTTATTCTGCCTATGGTTCCTCTCCTTCTCACTAAGATTATTTACACATATTCCCATATCTCGATCCGTCACTTTTTATGGTAGTGTGCATTTTGGGACAGGCCTCTGGTATCTTTTATTTCAGGTGGGCCCCACTTATGCAGTAAGTTAGGTTCTGGGTTCTGAAGTGAAGTAACCCATTTTTCACTTTCAAATACATATAAAAGCCCTAATAACTGTTTACACTATCATATATTACAATAGAACTAGGACTTAGAAATGCATATACAGTACATTACTTAATTTAAAATATTTTTGTCCTTAGCTTATAGTGAGTGGATAACTGAAAACCTCTGTAGGATTTTCTGTAGGGTCTGTAGGATTTTCTACTGAGAACTAGGATTTTCTTTTCAGAGAACTCGGCTTTCTACAGGAAAACTAGGATTTTCTACAGAGAACTAGGATTTCACAGAGAACTCGGCTACAGGAAAACTTGGATTTTCTCAATAATCTTAATCCTCCATACCACAAAATATTTTCACGAATTTTCCTTTCTAGAGTGCTCATAAACCTCCTGTGAGAGGATTATCTAACAAGAATTATGCCCTCCCAATTATTTATTATAAGGAAGCCCCTAAACCAGTAGGGTTTATACAGTTAGAAATGGGAGGCAATCAGGATTATCACCAACCCTCACCAGCATTAAAGATGGTCCCATGAGATGGAGGTGTCCTCCCAACTGTCTGCCTCTTCTTTGTGATATTTCCTATGTTACGTATATCCAAAGTGAGATTGCATGTGGTAAATGACATTGTAAAAGGGGAAATTTAGTCATTACTATGAATGTAGTCATCTATACGAGTGAAAAAAAAAAAGATCATTTGTGCAACAGTGATACTGTCTGTTAGAAACAACTGCAGACCTGCTGCAAAGATTCAAGTAGAGTTTACAGTCAGGGCCAGATTAAAGCATGGGCTTTGGGGTGCAACTCAGGGGCCCCCACCAGCTGGAGGGCCTCCAGAGATTAAGGAAAAGTGTTCAATTTTCAAAGTCGCAAAGCCTTGTAAATAAATTTAATATTTCTTTAACTTGTTTCCTTTTTAAAAAAATCACTGGGGGGGCCCCACAGTACCTGAAGCCCAGGGGACTAAAGAATCTTAATCCCCGCTCTGCTTCAACCAATGCCATGAAAACATTTTTGAACACAAAACTGGGCTATGGAGATGTTAGGTCTTGTTAGCTCTTGATATAAATTGTCATAGATCATGGTAACCAACCCAAAGTTGAATATCTAAAATTATCAAACTAAACAAAAAAACAATCCCAATTTATCTACGCCAAAAAATTTTGTTTTGTATTTCACATAAGTACGTAGTTAACATACATGGGTGCCAAAAGTGACAACAAATATTTGTCTAAAAGAAAGCAATTTAGCATATTACAATTGCAAAATAATAAAAAAAAAAAAAAACAGTAGGACATGAATTTCACCTAAACCTATACACCTATAGTTACTTTTACCCTGAAGTAATAATACAAATAATCAAAACGTATAAACTTTTTATCCCCATATGGTATTATTAATGTCAGTGTTTACGGTGACCAAAATAGAATAAGTATCATTGTATTGAAGGAAATCACTAAATTCATACGGATCATAATGCGTCCGGGAACTGAGAGGAAGTCAGCTATGGACGAAGAAAGTGGAAGGTAGCTCCAATTCCATGGATCAAGTCCTTCAGTGTCAAGGAACCTTCATTCACGGGACAATGATTAACGACAGCATGCAATAGTTACCTAGTACTACCGTCCATGAAAGTTCTCATACCTCTAAGATGATTTAACTCGGTCTGCGATAGGCGTATGCTTATACCATCACCCTTGTCCTCATCATGCTCCTGTGGGTTTAAAAAAAAAAAAAAACCAGGTTCGGCCGTCGATAGTGATAAGATACCTATCACCCAACCATTTGTTTACAAACTCAGTGCTCGTGTCCGTATCCATCGCCCTGACGTACTTCCCTGAAACATTTGTAAAAGAAAGAATAAATAGATATAATTGATCACCATATAAGTTTCATACTCTTTCAGTCTACGCTAAGTGATTGTCTAAATTCATCAGGAAGGTTTTACTTGCTTTTTATTTTGTTTATAGTTACATCATATTGAAATATTCGGACATTGAACAATTATTCATAGAAAATTGATATTGTAGGGCTAACAACATATACTTTGCAACTTCCACTAACCCATCATTATGACCATCATTATCATCACCACCAGACACCATGCACTGCATAATAATTTTTTAAATTGTTTAAGCATCTTGGATGCATCATAAAGAAGAAGTATTATTTGTTTAACACACTGGTCATTTCCACCCAGGACAAGGTGACCCTCAAAGACAACAAATTCACGCCCAGAAGAGCAAAGAAATCAACCTACGCACTACATCTTCCCCAGCTTCCAGAAAAATGGCACTCGTATTAAGGTTTATGGGAAATCTACACACAGACTTATATCTAATTTTGCTTGGGCGCTCGTGGCTCGGTTAATAGCGTCCTTAATTCACACACTGAGGACCGGGGATCGTTCCCCGGCACGGGTGGAACATTGGAACATTAGACATGATTCCTTACACTTGCTGCCCCTTTTCACCTAGTAGTAAGTAGGTACCTGGGGTGTTAGTCGACTGTTGTGGGTAGCACCCTGGGAGAAGATTTAAAGACCCAAATTAAAATAAGAGACAGTCCCCATGACGCACAAGCTGCATTAAATTAAAAAATCAAATTATTTATATTTAAAGAGCTCATACAAATACAGTAACTATACATTCGAAATGCTTACATATTGGGTTTAATCATATTACAATACAGATATAAGTAGATACAATATAAGACTCTTGAGATAACCATTAATTATGTAAATGCATTTAGGGAACTAATCATAAAGTTACTAGCTAATTAATTCTAGATCTAGAATAAAATTTAAGTTAGTCCAGCTTGGGTAATACATAACAACCATAAGTACAGTGGACAGGTTGCGAATGAAGAATTGATCAATTTCAAATAACTTATATTAAAATTACATTGGTTTGATGACCTATATATTATGAAGAGGTTGAACTGAAGTGTCGAAATATAAGCATGAGAATTTACAAACAATGAATATAAGATTTATGTGAGAGTTTATTGAGATTTAATAGGTACTTTTTAGTAATATTAGTAAAGATGTTGGCAGATGGGGAACTTTTGGCATTTTCAGGTAAAAGTTTCAAATTTTTGGGCCTTTTATCTTCATGAAGTTATTGAATAGGCTGAGTCAAAGATGTGGAATGTCTAAGAGATATTTGTTCCTTGTGATGTGTTCATTGTGTCCATGTGTTCTATTGCAGCTGGGTCAACGTTAGAGTGTCCTGGTGACAGCGTCCACGGTAGAAAGTGTGAATTTGTATAGGTTAAGTAAATTTAAACTTTTGAATAAAGGTATACTCACCTAGTTGTTGTTGCAGGGTCGTTTACTCACCTAATTGTACTCACCTAATTGTGGTTGCAGGGTCGAGACTCAGCTCCTGGTCCCCGACTCTTCACTGATCGCTACTGGTCCCCTCTCTCCCCTCTCCATGAGATTTATCATGCCTCGTCTTAAAGCTATGTATGGTTCCTGCCTCCACTACATCACTTGCTAGACTATTCCAATTCCTGACTATTCTATGGCTGAAGAAATACTTCCTAACACCCCTTTGACTCATCTGAGTCTTCAACTTCCAATTGTGACCAGTTGCTCCCCAGCCTTGGTGGTGCGCGGGTGAGCTCAGTTGTCCCCCTGGTGGAGGTTAGGTGAAATTTTATTTTCACCATCATGGCGGATACCTACCGGCGACGTGTCAACACTGTCTGTGTGGACTTGATTAAAGGTGCTGTGTATCCTGATAATGCTGAGATCATCTTGCCATTGGTTCTACGTGACACCTTCGGAATATCGACTGAGGCCATTTATGGCATATCTTTGAACGGATCAGCCGAGATATTTCATCAGTTCAACTCCACTGGCGTGTATGAGGAAGTGGTGGACAAGTTTCAGGACAAGCCTATTGTCGTCAACTCGGGATTGGAGGTGCGTATGCATGACGTGTCCGCGCATTACTCTTGGATTCACGTGAAGAACCTCCCGTTTGAGGCTGCTGAATTTGATGTTCGGCGAGTATTCGGCCAGTATGGGACTATACATGTAGCTAATGTTGGTCGGTGGCAGCAGGGAACTTATGCTGGCATGCTTGTGGATCATACTCCCTCAAAATGACTTTACCTGGAGAGAATTCCAGGTCAACGCCCCGCGGCCGGTCCGTGACCAGGCCTCTTGTTGGACCAGAGCCTGATCAACCAGGCTGTTACTGCTGGCCGCACGCAGTCCAACGTAGAACCACAGCCCGGCTGATCAGGTACCGACTTGAGGTGCCTGTCCAGTGCCTGCTTGAAGACAGCCAGGGGCTTGTTGGTAATCCCCTGATGTATGCTGGGAGGCAGTTGAACAATCTTGGGCCCTCACACTTATTGTGTTGTCCCTCAACGTGCTAGTGGCACCCCTGCTCTTCATTGGGGAATGTTACATCGCCTGCCGAGTCTTTTGCTTTCGTAGGGAGTGATTTTTGTGTGCAAGTTTGGTACTAAGCCCTCGAGAATTTTCCATGTGTATATAATAATGTATCTCTCCCGCCTGCTTCTAGGAGTACAGGTTAGGAACTTCAAGCGTTCCCAGTAGTTGAGGTGGTTTATCGCACTTATGCGTGCCGTGAAGGTTCTCTGCACATTTTCAAGGTCAGCAATTTCACCCGCCTTGAAAAGGTGCAGTTAGTGTGCAGCAATATTCCAGCCTAGATAGAACAAGCGATCTGTAAAGTGTCAACATGGGCTTGGCATCCTGGTTTTGAAGGTTCTCATTATCCATCCTGTCATTTTCGAGCAGATGCAATTGCTACATTGTTATGGTCCTTGAAGGTGAGATCCTCTGACATGAACACTCCCAGGTCTTTGACATTAGTTTTTCGCTCTATTGTGTGGTTGGAATTAGTTTTGTACTCCGATGAGATTTTAATTTCTTCACGTTTTCCGTATCTGAGTAATTGAAATTTCTCATCATTGAACTTCATATTGTTTTCTGCAGCCCATTTAAAGATTTGGTTTATGTCTGCTTGGAGTCTTGCAGTGTCTTCAACGGTGGCCTATCCCGTCATACGTTCAGATGCAAGAGTTTCGTACTCAAGTATATGTTTCGTATGCTGGACAGGTGAGGACGTGCCGCTCTGCGGTGCCCGGGACATATGGCGGCTATGTGTGATCAATGCAGGGAGCGGCAACCTGGACGTCGAGATGATGGGACTTATCGTACTGCGACGGACCTGAGAGAAATGACCAAGACGAGTGTACAGTTGGATGTGGCCAAGGTCCTTGATACTGAGGATGTCCCTCGGAGTTGGAGTGAGGCGGTTGATGCTGTGGAGGAGGCCATTTTGACTTTACCCACAACAATGCAGGAAGAGGAGCAGGAGTGTTCCCAGGTTGCCATGGAGGGTGACTTGTTGGAGGTGGTCTCTGAGTTATCGAGGCCTTGTTTCGAGGACATCCAGAGCCTCCTTGGGAGCCCGTCGCCGGCGGGTGTTTTGGGCTTGGATGAGGACTCATCTGGTGTTTCGGAGCGTCCGGAGTGCGAGATTGGTCCGGTAGAGGACCTTGTTGAGTCTGTGCCTGTGGTGGTGGCTGAGGTGGAGGTGCATAGGGAGGAAGGTAATAGGGAGATGGAATGTGTGGAAGCATCCCATAGCGGCCCAGTGGGGATTCTGAGGATGATGAGATAACCCCGGCCAAAAGTCTTCTAAAATGGCCTGGAGGGATGTTGTCAAGGGAAAGAAGGTTGTGCCCCAGGGAAAGAAAAGTGGGACAGGAGTGAAAGGAGGTAGGGCACAAAGTGGGGTTTCTGTGCCAGTTGTGACAGGGTCTGTGCGCCGAAGTGGCAAACACCCTTTGACCTATTCAGGTGTCTCAACTTAAATGTTAATGGGCTCCGGGCGGAAGTTCGGAGGAGATGGATTGAGGTGACGCTCAGACGGTTGAATGTGGATGTATGCTTTCTCCAGGAGCATAATTATAGGTGTGGTAGGGATTTGTGTTTGAAGGGATATAAGTATTATACTGGGAGTTAGGGGCATTTCAAGGGTGGGGTGATGGTGGGTATACGTGAGACCAGCCCTTTCAAGTTAAAAGCCTGGGAGGAGGGGAGTGGGGGTAGGATAGTATGGGTGGACGGGGTTTGGGGAGATATACAGGTGTGTTTCATTGGTGTATATATGCCGGCGACTTCCAATCCCGTGTAAGGATGATTTTGTATGTGATGATTTGATTTATGCGTTGAGAGGTTTACCGTTGGTTACGATAATTGCCGGGATTGGAATTGCATTATTAGAGGAGGGATGTGGAACCTCGAGGGCGGGTTGTTTGTTGCAGAGCTTGAGGAGGTGCTGAGGCGGTTAGTGTGGAGGATGTGGTTAGGGGAGGAGGGTGGCGTGTGGATCACACTTATATTAAACAGGGTTATGCGGCTAGGTTGGACTGTGTATATGTATCAGGGGCAGTTTAGGTAGGTGAGGTTAAATGTCAGGATTTTGGTTTTTCTGATCATAGGGTGTGTTGGTAGAGATGGGATGGGCTGGGGCAGTGAAGATATATTCTGGGTATTGGAAATTAAATGTGAGGTTGTTGCAGGGTTGGATCACAGGAAGGTTTTTGTGGATTGGTGGGGACGAGTATGGAATGATGGGAAGGGGATTAGTGATATAGTGGAATGGTGGAGTGTGCGGGCTAAAGTGGCAATCCAGGAATTTTATAGGCAACTGGGTAGGGAAGATGCGAGGAAAAGGTTGGGAATGTTGAGGTACCTAGAGGGGCAATTGAGGACTTGTTATGAGAGTGGAGGTGGTATCCCTAGCTGAAATTGATCATCTGCGGTCACGATTGCGGAGTTGCAGAATGAAAATTTACATGCTCTGAGGGTACGAGGAGGTTTAGAGAAGTTTTAGGGGGGATAAGCCCTCTGCGTTAGTGTTACGTACTTTTCAGAACCGGAGAGAGATATGACGGTCATGTCTCTGAGGGTAACTGAGGAGTGCCGTGGGTATCGGAAGGGCAGATTCTTCGTACCACGGAAGCCATGAGTTATTATGCGGATGCTTGGTTTGAGTGTAAGATGATTCAGGGAAAGTGATGGGTATCCCGGGATGTAATTTTAGATTGTATAGTTGAGAGGATAGGGGCTGGAGACAGAGAGCGTATGGAAGGATCTATAACTGAGGAGGAGGTTTGGCAGGCAGTAAAAGGTCAGGCCCTGGCAAGGCCCTGGCCTGGATGGGATTTCTGGGGATTTTTATAGTTCATTGGGAGGTTCTGCGGGGGATGCTAGTTAGGCTGTTTAATGCTATGAAATTGAAAGGTAGTTTGGGTGGGGATATGTCAATAGGTAATGTAGTTTTAGTGCCGAAAAATCGTGCATGTGGAATGGTTGAGGATTATAGGCCAATCACACTTATGTGTGCAGATTATAAGATATTTGCACGAATTCTTGCTAATAGAATGAAAGGTTTTGGAGAGCTTACTGGAGGGGTCAGTATGGGTACCAGGAGAAGTATGAGGGAGGGTCATCGGAGAATCAAAGGTTTTAGAGAACAGAAAAGCTGGGGTGTTTTAAGGCTTGATTGGGAAAAGGCGTATGATAGTGTTGATAGGGATATGTTGCAGGCTGTGCTTTTATGGCAGGAATTTGGGGCGGAGGTCGTGGGTTGGGTCCGCACTTTGTACGAGCATGCACGTTTGAGGGTACAGGTGAATGGGAGGTTGGGGACTGAGGTGCGTTTGGGGGCTGCGACAGGGTGCCCCTTGTCACAGCTCCTGTTTGCGTGTTTACAGGATCCTTTTTCTGGTTAGTGTCAGAAGGGGTGGGGGAAGGGAGTAATCATGGGAGGCAGAAACGGTATTATAGGTTATGTAGACGACACCACTATTTTAGTAGGCACAATGGAGGGTTGGAATGTAAATAGGATAATTGAGGTTTTGGTTTGGCCACTGGTATGCGGGTGAATAGGGTAAAATCGAAATTATTGGAGGTGGGGAATGGGTAGGGCGTTGGGTCAGGGTTTGGGTGGCCAATAGTGGATAGGTTAAGGATATGTGGTGTGTGGTTTTGTACTCAGGCGAGTGTTGCGCGGGAGGTGAATTCCTCAGCAATGGTTAATGCTGTCTCTGGGTAGGATGGGGGGTGGCGGCCTGGAGAGATCACTCTCTTGCAGAGTGTTGTAGTTGTTAATTCCTTAGTATACAGTAGTTGTGGTATGTAGCTGCTGTATACCCCTTGTGGAGGACGATGTTTTAAGATTGCAAAGTCAGGTATTAAGGTTTATATGGGGTTATGGGGAGGCATTGGTTAGGGAGGGATGTGCCCGGTGGTCTGGTGGCTTGAGCTCGCTTACACACGGAGGGCCCGGGTTCGATTCCCGGCGGGTGGAAACATTTCGACGTGTTTCCTTACACCTGTTGTCATGTTCACCTAGCAGTAAATAGGTACCTGGGTTGTTAGTCGACTGGTGTGGGTCGCATCCTGGGGACAAGATTAAGGACCCCAATGGAAATAAGACAGACAGTCCTCGATGACGCACTGACTTTCTTGGGTTATCCTGGGTGGCTAACCCTCCGGGGTTAAAAATCCGAAGAAATCTTATCTTATCTTAAGGTAGCGGAGGAGGGCTAGGTTTGATACCACTGCAGAGACGTTTGATGGGCATATATGTTAGGCAGGAATACCTAGCACGAGGTGGGGTTCGGAGTGAGTGGGGAGGAAATGAGTGAGGTTCATGATGGTGGAAGGTGGGAATTTGTTGTTTTGTGAGGCAATTTTAAGGTATCTTTTGGTGGTTCCAGATCCTGGTAAGGTGAAGGTAGGAGGATTAGATAAGGTGGGAAGGCGAGAAAGGAGGTTTTAGGTATGGAGGTTATCCATGTTATGATTGGAATGTAACGATTATATCTTTATAATATTGGACATAATTTCTGAAAGGTAACTAATTTATTACTGCATTCATAAATCCTTCTCTTATATAGATACAGAAATACCATGCAATTAATTTGGCCACTATTCACTGATCGTCGTAAAAGACTGGGTTAATTCATTCGTGAAAATTGTCTTTACTCCACTGGTTGAAAATAAATGGTATAAAAAAATGCCGACAGAATGGAAAAATAAACACATAAGCAGTATAATGCGATCCTTTATTGACAACGTTTCGCCCACGCAGTAAAGCTTTATCGAGATACGAACAGATCTACCTGGAAAAAAGAGTAACATGATTATTTATAAGATTTAGTCAGGTGGAGAATGCTGCATGTGACAGTCTTCAAAGTAGTGTGATAGTTTAAAACCTTGTGTGACTTAAAGGACCTGTAGTGTTCCATTCTTGAGTTCACTATGTGGGATAGTGTTGAAGTTTCTTGGCAATAGGTTCCAGCTATGTTGTATAAGCCGTTGTTCGTGGTTGAGTTGTTGGATATGCAAATAAGTGATGATTCCAGGATTCTTCGAGGTATTGAGTGTTGTCTTGTCTGGCGATGAGTCTTGCGTTTCTGTAGTTGATTAAATAGTTTGTGTAAATTTCAAATTGTTGAACACAGCATTTCTTGAGTCGTCAGATCTGCCTGCGTACTGGTGTTCTGAAATGCGTGTTTGAAGGTCTCTGGATGTTTCGCCGACGTATAATTTGCTGCAGTCATTACAGGAATTGTGTATGCCCCTGCGAGTGGCTTCTCTACCAACATAACTGAACCTGTGCAGAAACTTCTTCAACATATCATAGAACTCCAAGAATGAACTACCCCCAAATCACTGTCACACAAGAATTTCGCTTGTCACATAACTGGTATACGGCATTAGTTCGTCTCCACCTGACTAAATCTTATAAATACTCATGTTGCTCTTTCAGGTAGATCTGTTGTGACTAGATAAGCCTGCGTGGGACAACGCCGTGTCAGCAAGATCATTATATATGTTTAACTCCACTCAGTTACTACGTCTGAAGTTGCCAGATATCACATCTGCCTTGTGAAAGTACAAAAAAACCGCAACTGTACATGAAACAAATTCAATGATGCGCTTTTATCTGCACTCAGAATGTTGTCATAGATTAGGCTCAGTTTTATTCTTAGGAAGACTTCAAGCAATATATATCAAGCAAACGACATCGGTTGGTATCAAAATATTTGTGGTGTGTGATTGTGAAAGTGGAATAGTGTTAGACATTATGTTGTGTACAGGAAAACAAACTATTACAAATACGCGATAGCATTGTGAAGAATATGATGGACATAGGCTGTTCTAGATAAGTGAGTACAAGATTTTGCGATTTCCACAAGGTGAACAATAGACATGTGTGGGACATTAGGAGGAAATAGAAAACATATGTCATAATTACGAAGTCTGGACATTAATGAAGTGCCAGGTATTTGATACCAATGACGTGATGCCCTTTCGATGGTATGCTAAGAAGATGTTGACGACTGTGCAGGCATCAGGCAAGAGTGAACTAGGAAGTGTTGACTGCCAAACAGTGAAACCACTCGCGGTCATTGACTACATAGCAACATGAGTTTGTGGAGCAAATGTGGCATCCAAATTGGCACTGTGGAAATGTGTCAGAAGGAGCTGCCAGGAGCTGCCGTACTAAATGCGCATATGTTCCTGGTGAACACAGGACGCAAACCCCAGAGTGGTAATTTTCAATCTATAATAAGACGAATGTAAGCTCAGCCAACACGTCGCTGCCATAAAGTGATCCCATCTGAAGCAAAGTGCACGCTTCACTTCCTCCCTACAGAAAAGTGAAAAAGCACAAGAGACGATGTTATGTATGTCGGTACACAGCAGAAAGCCGCAAAAGCGAGCAGATACGATATCTAGTTGTGTGATATTCCTTTGTGCCTCAGGCTATCTTTTGAGGAATATCATACTGAAACTTAGTTCTAATATGACAAACTTTTATATAATAGTGTTGCGTGGCAGGAAACAATCATTGAATAAGATAAACCAAATTATTGCAGATATATAGTGGAATATTGATATTCTTATGACGCAGTGTGCTTCCCGAGCTATTTGAGCTATTGAAATCAGGATATTTCATTGCAAAAATGTGGCGATCAGTAACTGAGTGCATGCAAAAATCCATTGAAAATCGCATTTTATTAGAAAAAACCGGAGAGCTGAAAAAAGTTAATTGGAGCTTCAGCGCTGATGTTACCAGTAGCTCGGGTCAAATTTGGCCAACTTCAATGCATCATAAACTGATAAGTATTTATCAGATTACAGTCATTTAGTCTCATTCGGTCCAGAAAAATAAACTCTATCAAACTGTATATTTTTCAAAATCTTCTCACTGGTGCCTATCTAGGATGCTACCATTCCCAGTATGGCACTCCAGTGCCATCGATAACACCATTAGTAGTACCTAACTACTTTAGGTGAAAGACAAGAGAGTATAAAGGCTGACCAGAAACATCTCGTCCTCCTCAGAATGCCAGGTGACTTGAGGTTGGCAGGTGCAAGGTATTAACACTCACATAACTATTGATTAATTAGGTGAACCAGACAACTGGTGTAGTTGGGTTGCCCTGGCCTCTCCTTGTGCTAGTGAACCCAGGACTGAATGTAATCCCCGAAGTCAGTACCGCACTGAAGAACTACGAGCACTTTACATTCCGTCTCATTAATGACATCGTCGTTGATGGTCGTTATTGATGTCGTCATTGATGTTAATGATAATGTTTGTGAAGTCATTGATGTTATTCATATGTCGTTATGTTATTTGTACTGATGTTATTGATAAGGTTATTGATGATATTGATAAATCGTTATTGATGCTAACGTTATTGATGTCGTTATTGATGTTATTGATAATTCGTTATTGATAATATTGGTAATGTTACTGATAATGCGTATTGATGTGTTTACTGATATTCGGTATTATTAATATCGTTACTGATGTTATTGACCATGCCATTATTGTTATTGATGTCTTGATGCCGTTATTGATGTTGTGATTATATTGATACCGTGTTGATGTCACTGATGTTGTGGTGCCGTGTGATAACATTGATGTCGTTATTTATAACATTATTGATGGTTATTGAATAATATTGTTACTTATGTTATTAGTTATACTATTGCGATGTTATTGGTAATACCATTACTGATGTTATGAATATGTTAATGATATCTTTATTGAATGTTATTAGTGTTGATAATGTAGTTGTGTCGTGATAATATGGTGGGTATTATTGATGGCGTTATTGATATTTTTATTGATAATGTTGATAATGTCGTTATTGATGTCATGATGACATGGTCATTTATTAACGTGTAGTCTAAATAGACGAAAAAGGTTTATAGTGTAGGAATTGTTGTCTGGTGTGTAAATTGACATATTCTAGTTTGCTAGGTATTTTATTATTTAAGACAATAAACTGAATTTGAAGCAAAGGCGTGTATAGCATGAATATGCATACACTTTGGTTTATATTCATACAGAGAGAATGTTCAAGCAGCAGTATTCACGCAGATGAAATTTTCATTGAGTGAATATACATAGACGAGAAAATATTAATGCAAAAGAAATATTCCCACAGGAGGAATATTCATATGAGAGAATATTCATAAGTCTTCCATAGGGAGAAATATTCATGCAGTATGAATATTCCACGGTGAAGTAATGTAAGGAATATTCGAATATTCAATACGTAAAATAAAGTCAAACGTGTAGCTGGATAATATTCATGCAGTAAGAATATTCCCACGGAAGTATTCATGCAGTAAGGATTTCAAACGGAGAATATTGCTGCAATAAAATATTCCCACAGATAATATTCAGCGTAAGAATATTCCACGGAAAATATTCATGCAGTAAAATATTCCACGGAGAATATTGCTTCAATAAAACTTCACGGAGAATATTCGTATGAATATTCAAACGATATTCTATATTCATGCGGGAAGAGATGTTGTAGAGAAGATGCAGGAAGAATGTTGATACAGGAGAATATTCAGACAGGAATAATATTTATATAAGAAGAAAATCCATAGAGGCATCAGCAATAGTAAGACTAGCAGCAGCAGCATCAGGAGAAAAGAAATAGCATTTGCATCGGCAACTAGCAACTAACAGCAATAATCCTAATTTCATTAGCTTCAGTTGCGTTAACAGCCAGCATCACAACAGATGCAACAAGAAAAACAGTAAAAGTAATCGTAGCAGCAACAAAATGTAATCATCAACAGCAGTGACATGCCAACAACACCATTAACAATAACAAAAGTACAATGGCGATGACATCAGATTAATAATGTAACAAGCCTTGGAAATCAACAACATCAGCAACAACAACAAAGTATTAAAAAAGCAAATACACAAGCAACCAAAATAACAGTTACAGCACCAACAAAATGGCAGCAACAGCGGCAACAACAAATACCAATAGCTGCAGTATTTATAAAAGTAGCAACAAGTACAGAATAATCAACAACAACGGTGTCACACAAAACAATAGGAGATCCAACAACTAAACAACAACAATACCAGCAACAACAATACCAGCAACAACAATACCAGCAACAACAATACCAGCAACAACAACTACTGTGGCTGAGCCACGAGTCCAAAGATTTGTCAAAATCTCTCATTGTTGGATTTTAACTATAATTCAGTTTGAACAATCCTTTGCATCTGCTATTACGAACACAGGTGGCCCAGTGGTAAGCTCTTGCTTCTGCACGGAAGGGCCGGAGTTCATTCAGTGAGCAGAAAACATTTCGAAGTGTTTCCTTACACACACATACACACATACATACAACAGGCCTAGTGTCTAATTGATGACATGTGTGCCTAGGACAAAATGAAAACTAACAGCGTGAAGAAAAGGCCTCTTGGACTGACTGTGAATCGAGTCTCCAGACGAGGAACAATCCTCTAGCAAATAAAGTCAAATGCCAAACACAGAGAGTAGCTTTTGATTGCCTTATATGAACCCTCAATATTTAGGGTACCAAACAGTGAATAAAGCAGCAAAAGTGAGTGGATAAGTGAAGTTTACTCAATTGCTTTTCACCTCAGATAAGATAGACTGTATGTAGTACTCCGACCAGCCCCAGTGTGAGTCTGAATTTACTAGGTATGAAAACATTAGCTAATTTAGTTGGGTGCTAGTTCTCATCAGCTGTTCTGTACTCAATTCTGTCAACGAATCCAGAGTAGCCGGGACCGCTCTATGCAGTTGCTGCTATGTGACTGTTGCAGTTGCTGTATGTGACTGTTGCAGTTGCTGCTATGTAACTGTTGCAGTTGCTGCTATGCAACTGTTGCAGTTACTGCTATGTAACTGTTGCAGTTGCTGCTATGTAACTGTTACGGTGCGCATATGTATTGCAGTTGATGCCATGTAACTATTTGCGGATTGCAGCTATGTAACTGTTGCGGTGCTATGTAAGCGTTGCAGTTGCTGCTATGTTAACTGTTACGGTGCTGCTATATATACTTAACTGTTGCAGGTGCTAGCTATAACTATTGCAGTTGCTGCTATGTAACTGTTACGGTGCTGCCGTAACTGTTGCAATTTATGCTATGTAACTGTTGCAGTTGCTGCTATGTAACTATTTGCAGTTGTACTATGTAGCTATTTTGGTGCTGCTATGTAACTGTTACAGTTGCTGCTATGTAACTGTTTGCTGTTGCTGCTATGTAACTGTTGCAGTTGCTGCTATGTAGCTGTTGCGGTGCTGCTATGTAACTGTTGCAGTTGCTGCTATGTAACTGTTGCAGTTGCTGCTATGTAACTGTTGCAGTTGCTGCTATGTAACTTGCAGTTGCTGCTATGTAACTGTTGCAGTTGCTCTTTATGTAACTGTTGCAGTTGCTGCTATGTAACTGTTGCAGTTTGGCACAGTGCAGAAGGAATGCGGGAAGTGGTTGTTTGATGAACACAAAATACTTTTAACTTATGTAATGTTCATATTACATCTTTTTCAGTTTCATTCCATTGTTGAACTATGGACATATTTTGCACTTGAAATTGTTCTTCATGCATGAGTATCAAAACCACATATCTTGAAGAGTTGGATTGGGATCTGGAATCTCCACTTCTTAAGAGAGAAAAAGGTTCTTCAAAGCGGCTTATTTCTTAATAATGGTACGGGCTTCATTGTTCTTCTCTATGCTCCGTCAAAATGTCTTCGGTTTGTATGCAATTTGAAGACCATAACTGGACAGTATATTCAAGATGCGCGCTCACGAAAGAGTTATATGTTAAGGTATCTGGTGCTACGTGTTCCGGGGTTTTCTAGCTATGGAGATCTAACATTCTTTTTAGTTTGCTGCTCGCTGATAGACATTATTTGGTAACTTCGAGGACGTTGTTGACGATCTCTCCAACACTCCTTTATTTCTTTTGTTTCTGTTAGTTTGTTGCCAAATATTTTCGTTCTCGTACTTGAAATGTTATATCCAAACTATATTACCTTTGCACCTGTCGCGCCCGACACTCACTTCAGTCTCCAGGCACAGAGCTAACCTATCTAGATCACTTTGGATGCTCAAATAATTTGCCTTTGATGATGCAATTTTCCAAAATTTGCATCGTCGACACATTTGCCCTATCTCAAGATCTTTACTACGTTTTGCCACTCCATTTACTACTCTGTTAAGTGCTACTGTCTGATTCCTATATGTGAGCCAGTCATACAGGCAAGAAGTTTCTTATTTACAATATTTGCATTTCCTAGGAACACCATTCACCTAGGAACACCATTCACCTAGGAACACCATTCACCTGGACACACCATTCACCTAGGAACACCATTCACCTAGGAACACCATTCACCTAGGAACACCATTCACCAAGAGGTACAATTCACCAAGGAACACCATTCACACAAGACACCATCTTCGATGGTGTTCAAGTGAACTCTTGCTGCTCTTCATTGAAACAAAGTACTTTAATTGAAATTTTATTTCACTTTGTTCTATTAATAATGAAAATAATAGGTGGTCAGACATAATCTTTAGTTGTGGAAGCCAACCTAATCCTCCTTTCAGTGAATATTTTCTGGAAAATTAATTAACCTGTTCCCATAATAATAGTCTCCATTTGTTTGCATAAAATTGATGTTTTGTTGATGAGATGATGATAGTTTCATGTCACAAAGTTTTGTCCTCTTTCTAAATATCGTGGTAACGTTTGCTAGTTTTCATAGCACCATTGTTAGTCTTTTACAGGAATTATTTCAGCATATCAACAGAGAACCATTGTTAGTCTCATATCACAACAGTGTGTGTGTCTGTAACATATCAACGAATTATTATTGCTTGTCTGCTGTAACTGTCTGTAACATAATAACTAAATAATGTAATATGCATCCGAAGACGGTATCGGTGGTCATTCCCCTTTTCCGCTGCCCAGTTCTAGATCAGGCGCCTGGATGATAGTTTGATCAACCAGGCTGTTGGTGCTAACTCTGAAATCAACGTGTGCACCACAGCTCACCCTTCAAAAGACGATTGGTGTTTGTCATGTTAACTTAGAGATAACCCAGGATAACAAGTAACCCAGGATAACCCAGCATAACAGGATAACCTTGGGATAACAGAATATTAGGAGAACGACTGTTTTCGTTTCGTTACCGAAACTTGGCTGTAAATCTCACGACTTCCCTCTGAGGTTTAACTTGGTCCACTGGTTGTGAGTCGAAGGTTACTGCAGACTAGTTTGCAATACAATATTTCTAAGGGAAATGAATACAGAGCACAAGAACATAATATTTCATTGTGACAATCTTTCACTTTATTTAAGAAGTTTTAAACAGAGCCAGTGTTTAGACGAACTGAAACGCTTTAAACAGAAAAATAAATTAACAGGGAGAAACATTTTAAACAGCAAAAACGTTTCGTAAGAGCCAAATGATTTTAAACAGTGATACACATTTTATACCAGACAGAACTTTTAAAACAGAGCGTTTTAAACTGAGCGATACGTTTAAACAGAGGACCACTTAAAACCAAAACAAAAACACTGCAAACATAGCTAATCGTCTTAAAAACGGAAGCTAAACGTTTTAAACAAGGGCAACGTTTTTCACCTCATTACGTTTGGCAGTATGTTGCTGCATCTGAATAAAGAGAATTTTGTAATAAATGAACTGCCACTGACAATACTGTGAGTCACTGGAAGCTCTAATGTGAGGATATTAGGTAACAGAAGAATTCTAATTAAGACAGTACTCTACTAAAAAAAAAAAAATTCTCTCATAAATCAAATAAAAATCTTTGTATCATCATAGAAAATTCAGTAAGAATGACCTGAGGTGTTTTTATACAGCTGTATTCACGTGTATCTGTGTAAGCTTCAGGATGAGATACACTCGTAGTAAGGCTGTATACACGTATTGTAATGTTACGTACTCGTGTGCAGTGCTGGATAAACATGTGCAATGCTGCTTGCATTCATAATGCTGAGTACACATTGTAATGCTTGATATTCAAGTGTAATTCTGAATACACTTGTGAAATGATTTGTACACCTTGTTGCTGGAGTGGAGCCCCCCTCCCCACACACATACACACACTCATGCGTTCGCACGTGTGTAGATACACACATTTGGAGAACTACTGCTCACTGTGCACAGTTACATACACACACACACACACACACCGCTACACAAATATTTTGTACAGGTACATGCTATGTAACGCTACTGCAACTACTGCAAGCTTTCCCTACACTCACTCTACTTTCAAATCGAACGCGGAAATGGCTTAATTTCAAGTAAGTTCACTGTGGCAGACACTTCGCGAAAATCAGATTGAACGTCTGGCTTACAAGATGGTTCACTGATCTGAAAATAATGACTAATACGATTACATTCGATAGACAGATTAAAAAAATTAAGATATTATTTAATGTTAATTTTATTAAGGCTACAGAGGTTGCTAAGTTATTAAGCTCCTCCGACGTGACCCAGTGTGTTCTGCCACCACTTGGCTGTAGGATACAAAAGTAAGTAAAAAGTGGTAATAGATAATTGCCCCTGAAGGGAGCGTATGGCAATATACATTCAGTAACTGAATACTGAACACTGCTAGGTACTCACGGTTGGGCTAAACAGCCCGCTCATTATGGGTTATTATGGTACCGCTAAATAAGATATGATCTGCTTTACCTGCTCCGCAGCCGACCTAATAGTCTTATAGTTATTTAGACGTACCTGGGTATTTGTAGCTGACCCATGTTCCTAACTTATGTCAGGGAAGTAACTCATTAATGATGTCTTGATTGAAAGGCAAATTGTCCTACGGTGCGCAGTTAGTCTTTGAAAATAGTTCTTGATACACACGGTACTCTTAATTGTCCTTCAATCATTTAAATTCACAGTAATGTCACTACAGGAAGCTGTGCACACTTCTCTGTAATATACGCTAACGTGGATTGTCTTTATTCACATAAATGCGAACATTGTTCTTTATTCGTTATGTGGCTATACAACAGCTGGGTCAGACCTTTCGGTCCTTTCGTACTGTCGCTGGGCCTCCTCCTTATCTGTGCATACACGTTTCTGGCTCTTCGACTGTCTCTTTATTTTCTGGGTCCTTTGTCTTCTGTACTTTCCATTCTCTGCCAGCGCACTTAATTTTGCCTCCCTACCTTTGGAGTAAGCCAAGACCGTGTTCTGGTTTTCCCATTATTTCTATTGCCCATAGGAACAAACCCTTGCATTTGTTGTCATAATCCATCATTTTCTTACAGATTTTCCTACCAATTCTCTTTCCCACTGAACCTCTTGCAGGAAGTTTCTCCAGGCTGTGTAGTCCCTCTTCTTGTAGTTTGGCTTTTCCCATCCCTACTCCTGTTACCCTCTCCACTTATAACTCAAGGAAAGTATTCAGAAAGCTCAGAACAAGTGATCATAGCTCCAGGGGGCCTTTCATATGTGATGTCTTCGATGTCAAGAGCTACTCAGGGTGAGTATGAGGTTCGTCTTTCTCTTATCCTCGCCTCTCTGGTAGTGTCCCTAACATGTTGTTTTATGAGGTTCAGTACCACATCGATCATCTTGGCTCTCGATGTTTCCGGGACCCCATGTGGCTCTAAGTTTCTCAGTCAGTCACCTTGTAATTTAAATCACCCATCCAGAAACTTTGCTCTACCCATGTGAGCTCTTCCTGGCCTCAGCTGATGTGTCCACCATTGCTCTGTTGCTCTTCATATTCTTCTCTTGGCCTCCTGCAGTTCTGTGAGCAGGGTTAAACATCTCTGCAATGACTACATATGTCCTTCAGACTGGTGTACCTACTATGTAGTCTCTAAGCAGATATAGCGTGGCAAAGTTCGTGGTCGAATAGTAAAGGGGAGGCATGAGGAAGGCCTCCTTCCTCACCGAGCTGTGGCAGAGCACTGAAGCGTGGCATGGTGAGGGGAACAATGGAGCAAGAAACGGGCTCCAGTACACTACGTCATCTCACACTTTTCCTATGGCTGAAACGTGAGTGAAATGTATGCACCAAAATTTTTGTGTGTGAATTTTTTGTGTTGGACATGTAAAGTTTTGCAGCCACTGTAATTTGTTAAAACAATTATTGTAGTTGACGTTGTTTGAAATACTGCCGAGTGCAGATTGAAGACTCAGGGACCCTTGAAGGGAGTTTCCTTGGCCACGGTGAGGGGCTCTTGTTTCAAATTGAACCTACCCTCTCTCCTTGGAAGGAATCAGATGCCTCCCTATACCAGGTGCAACCTGCATAACCTTTGTGGAGTTTAGCTCTTCTCATCTCCTCACAGATGCAATAGAAAGTCTTCTCTGGGTCTTGTCTTCCTTAGTAATTAGTAGAAAGATGACACCCAGAGAAGAAGGGAATTTTTTCTCATCAATATTTACAGTTTCAACAAGGGCTTAAATGTTTTAGAAAACTTTAGAACATTTAAGAATTAATGTGACCTGATGCACACTTTTGCCTTTTATCTTCCATTACTCTCTTTTTTTTGGCCCTTTTTTTTAAAAGGTTTTATGTGGCTTGAAAAAAAGCCTGCTGCATGGGGAAAAAAATTTCAATTAAACCCCTTTTAGGGTCCCGAGGCCAAATTTCAAAATGTGCCCAGGGGCCAAAAATTTTGAAAAAAAAAAATTTTGTTCAAAAATTAAAAATCAAAATTTTTTTGAAGGTAATGAAACAAAAAAAATTCCAAACAGTACGCCAAAAATATAAGGGGGTGTGAAGTTGACCTCAATGCCCGGGTGGCAACATCCAAAAACCCCTAAAGTGTTTTTTTTTAATTTTTTCTTTTTTGTACTTTTTCTTTTTAATATAGTGGACCCCAAAGGGGTTTGTAATTAATCCTTTCCCCGAGGGCATTACTAACACCGAATAATTCAAATCTGAATCTATTTTCCCGTAAGAAATAAAGGATATTCAATTAATCCCCTTCCAGACCCAAAAAAATATTAAAATAAATGTTTTCTACATTAAAATATACATTAAATTACAAGAAAACAATGAGACATTAAGAATAAAAATACAATAACATATCACTTACCTTTATTGAAGAAATTGATTTTGGAAAGACGGGGGGAAGGGGGGAGGATGGAAGTTTTCATTTCGGGGGGGGAAAACCCTTCCAAAAAAAAACCCCATGTCCAAGTCCTTTGCCGGGGTTCTTCCCCCTTTTTTTTTTTTAATGCCCCTAGGACAGCTTGAGTCACTGGACCCCCGTCTACAAATATCTGCCCCGGGGGCTCTGTGTCTGGTGTTTCTTTAAAACTTCCTAAAATGGGACACCACATTGTCATTGTACTGTGGCCAGCTCGACCCCCAACAGCTTTTTTAGGGTGAAAATGACCCAAAAATCTTTGTACATCAGTCCATTGGCACAAATCTCCTTAATCTTTGAAAAAGGCAACATCTTCTCCCCTCCCCCCCTCCTCTGAAGAAATTTTCCCCCGAGCTGTGGTCTGTTGCTTTGCAGATGAAGCTCTTGCAGATCTGCAGTGGTTAGCTCTTCTTTGGGGCCCCCCACCAACTTTTCACATTTTAGTAACCCCCAAAACCCCCATGGACTTCCCCAGTGCCACAATTTTTCCCGGGGCTGGGGGTCTTGGGGGCTCAACCCCAAAACCTTCAAAATCCTCTCTGGGACACAGTCTGGCCACATTTTTTTAAGCAATTTCCCAAAGTCCGGGGACTCCCCCCCCAAGCCTTTTATATGGTTTATGCAATGGAGGATTTTAAAAGTGTTTTTTCCCCAAAAAACAGGTAAATTGAGTGTCGGGTTATGTCAAAGTATCTTTGAACCATTGCTTTGGTGTATTTTTGAAATTTGCAATGACCTGCTGGTCCATGGACTGGGGGAAAGGAGTGGTATTGGGGGGCAAGAACTTATTTTGGTAAATAAACTCCCTCCACAATTTGCTCTTCCAAGTCTCGAGGATAAAAAGGGCATTGTCCTTAGGGGGAACACTTGACCCCCAATTTTTTTTCCCAGGAGGTTTTTCACACGGGGGCCAAACACTTCATTGAACCAATCAGGAAAATTTCCCTCGTGACCCATGCCTTAGTTTTCCCCCTTTTTCACATCACACAAATTAGCCTTGGTAACACTGTATGTATTTCTTGAACACTCTGGGATTTTCAAGTGATACTGCAGAAAAGGCTTCACTTTGAAATCTCCTCGGGATTACTACACAACATAAGAGTTACCTGTCTTTCATAGGCTTGTGTCCTGGCAGTGCCTTTTCCTCCTGTGTAATGGGCCCCGTTTGGCATTTTTTTCCCAAAAACGGGGGCCCGTTCCTCAATTTAACACTTGTTGGGGGACGAAACCTTTAGCCTCTACATGGGCTTTGAATTCCTCACGTATTTTTCAGCTGCAAATTTTTGAACTGGCAGCTGACTCCCCCACTGTCTCCCACTATTTGTTTTTTTAATCCCCAAAACAATAACTTTTTCCCTTTGTTCCATTATTGGTGACCTTTTTTTCATTACAAAAACTACTCCTTTGGCAACATCAGTCCTTGATTTTTCTTTTTTGGGCCCGGATGGATGTAATAGTTGATTTGTTTTCCCCCAAAAATCCCCGGAAATTCCCCCTGCCCCCTCTCGTTTTCTCAATCACCTCTCTCTTAAATTCCATGGTGTTTCTCACTCTCTTTTCCACAGGAACTTTTCTAGGAACTTTTTGGGGCCATGGTTACCCATTTAGAGTTACTGACCAAAAACAATGGGGAAAAAAAGCAAAATGTTTGGATTAATGAGCAGAAGCTTCCTCCCCCCGAAACAGGCAAAATGAAGGCGCGGCCCCAGCCCGGGGGACGGCTTGTCGGCCGCCCGGGAGCAGGCCCCTAACCCGTTGGCCGTAACCGAGGGTCCACTGTAGTATATAATGTATATATATGCACTCACTGTATTGAACACAATAACTGCACTAAAGTTATTTTATAATATTGTTTACCAGTATTGTTTTTCAACAATAAACATGCACAAATTTTGTACAGTGGATCCCGGGTTTTTATGCTCCAAACTGGGGAAAAATTTGTAAGTGTATTTTTGTAAATGTATTTTTGGGGGTCTAAAGGACTAATCTAATTTACATTATTCCTTTTGGGAAAAAATTTTTTTTTAAAGGGACTTGAACAGCATTCTGGAAACAATTGTAAACGGGGGGGCCACTGTATATTACTAATGTTCTATTTTTAAAATTTTCATATGTACAGTCACTGGACATGTTTCTAGAACTTTTTTTCAGTCTGTGGGGAAAAACCCTTTAAACGGTATAATGCCCAGTGGTATCTTACATTCCTTGCCCGAGGAAATGTCTTTGCTCCTTTGTTGTGTTGTTTTGTTTGTGCACCAACACATCTCTTCTGAGCCCCTTTCTTCTTAGTTGCAGGAAACTGTACTGGAAGTGATCACCTTCCCCCCCTCAAAAACTTTGGGGAAATGTGATCAGTTGGGGGGCGGTTTTGTAGGGGGTGTTGTTTTTTTTTTCATTATTAGTTGTCTGGACAGATAAACAAAAAAATTTTTCCCTCGGTGGTCTGTTGCGGTCTTTATTTGGTACATATTATATGCATTGAGCATTGAAATGTCCAGAGATGGGAAAAGTTTCATGTACCCTTGGCTCTTCGAAACCCTTTGACAAAGGAATTTCATGTCCCCTTTTCAACCCCAAAAAAATGTTTTGTGTATAATCAATCACTGTTGCTGGTTTTAAAAATATGTTCATTAGTCCTCTATCCCCCTTGCCATTGTCTTTTCTTTTTAAAAATGAATGGATGTCAACAATGGGCATCTCGTGATCTGTGTCTTGTATTATGGTTTTTGTTCTGTTTTCAGCTGTCAAGGGGGTTTAAGAGGAAGGTTTATGTTAGAAATGCAGTGTTCTATGTATGTAAAGGGACAATAAAAAAGTGGGTTTTTTATTTTTAATAAAATTAAGACTTGAATGTGGCGGAGTATGCCTCTCGAGTTGGAATTTGTTATCAATTGGACTGCTGTTTTTTTTTGGGTTTTTAAGGGGTCTGGTGATTTACTATGTTTGGGCCCCCCACAGACTCCCCGGTGGGGGAGGGTGATTGTATACATAGAACTGTGAATCGATGAAGTACTGACAACACTTCCTTTAAATTTGCCATATGT
>WNWK01027934.1:0-25849 GCA_009830355.1 Cherax destructor | reverse complement strand
AAATTGGATCAAACCTGGTTTCATACTCCTAAGCTATAAAGAAAAAGGTTCCTCCCAAGGTGAAATTTTGACTGATGCATGCCAAAACCTCCAAACAACAAATAATACTACAGAGTCATATTGTGGAATTTGAGATCAAATTGCTGCTTTAACGTAACCACTCCTTTTAGGGGTTTTCCCTTTTTGTTGTAAACCGGACATCCTAGCATTTTTTTTGCTTTCCCAAGACGTCCTACCCTGCACCTGTGGGAACTTGTGTGAAGAAAACAGACAACGGCATATTTTATCAAACATCAATCACATGTAAGAATGTGGGCAGGGGGGGTTTACCCTGCCAGGTTCCTGGATAAAATTGGGGGCCCCCAAATGTATCATACTGCTTTTTTTCAAATCTTAAACATTGATAACCAACTGAATTGAAACATATACTGCACTGCATTATTCCTTTGCAAGCATTGTTAGAGGAGGGGGAAAAAGGGATCCTTTTCCCCAGACGCAACAATTGAAACAAGTCTTTTTTTTAGTATGGGATTTTCTGAACATGTGAACAATGGTCTACCCTTCGTGGAGCAACACATCAAAAAAGGGTAAGGGGTTTTTTTTCTTCATAGGGATGAATGTCCTTTCTTAAGTTTTGGAAAAAAAAACCTTCATCTACCCCTGCCCCCAATAATTTGGGGGATGGGTCAAGATACAAAAGTCAAATTTCCTCATATAAATTGGTTAGGATAACACTGGTGTAATTGGATTAATGGTCCCCTACTGACAAGTTAATGAGTGGCTTTCTAGGAAAAAAAAAATTCATCTACACATCATCCAGATAACTTAGGATGGTGGTAAGATACAATAGAGCTAAATTTTCCTCATAAATTGGTTAGGTAATCTGAGTGAATTGGATTAATGGTACCCTCCGAAAAGTTAATGAGTGGCATTAAACCTGATCAACTGAGATGCTTTACCTACCAGAGGCTTTATTAATCTACTATACAGACATTGAGAGCCTGGGGGGAAACTGGGGGGGAAGAAGCAGAGTAATAAAGGTAATAATGGAGATGGTCACATGTGGTCCAGGGGGAGGCGGGTCAGGTTTGGGGTGAAAAGAAGGGTCACAATAGAATTTGGGGTTTAAATTTAAAATCAGTTTTTTAGACCCCGCGGCTGGTTTGGGGTTTTAGTAAAAACTCAGCACCCGCATGGTTTAGAGGGTTGGGGGCCCCCAAACTATGTGGTCGTTTGTGTCAGACCCCTCACTAGCATAAAAGGTTGTCTCAGACCCATCATTACTGTGGTTGGGACCCAACACTACTTTTCTTAGGTTGTTGTCTGACCCACATTAGCATAGTTGTGGGTCCCCCCAGCACTAACATGGTCAGGTTATGTCACACCTAGCACTAGCATGGGGGGTTGTGTGCCTGACCCAGCACGGAATGGTGGTTATGTGTTGACCCAGCACTAGAGGTTGGGTTGTTCTGACCCAGATTGGGATAGTTGGGGTTTGCCCCCCAGCACTGATGGTGTTCAAAACACACTGCATGGTGTGCACACCCAGCACTACATGGTTGTGTCACCCCAGCACTAGCATGGTTGGGGAACACCCAGCACTAGCATGATTAAGTTGTATCACACCCAGCACTAGCATGATTTTGTATCACACCCAGCACAGCATGGTTGGGTTTTTCACACCCACACAAGGATAGTCGGGTTGTGTCTGACCCAGCCAGCATGCCAGGATGTGTCTCACCCAGGACTAGCATAGTTAGGTTGTGTCACACCCCAGCACTAGCATAGTTGTTGTCACACCAACACAGCAAGGTTGTGTGTCACACCCAGCACTAGCAAGGTTGTGTGTCACACCCAGCACAAAAGAAGTTGGGGGTTGCCACACCCAGCACTAGCATAGGTTGTGTGCCACCCAGCACTAGCATGGTCGAGTTGTTGTCTGACCCAGCACTTAAGGGTTGCGGTCAACCCAGCACTAGCATAGTTAGGTTGTGTTCCCCCAGCACTTGCAGTTAGGTTGGGGTCACACCCAGCACTAGCAAAGTCGGGTTGTTCGACCCAGCACTGTTTGCCAGGGATGTGTCGGGACCCAGCACTAAATAATTTTTTTTTTTTCAACAATTTCGTTTCACCGGTGGGTGACCCAAAGAAAGAAAATCCCCAAAAAAAAAATACTTTATCATCATTCAACACTTCACCACACCCCAACAAATCACTGCCCAGAGGAGCCAATACCACAGCTGAGAAATCCCTCCCACCCGTCCTTCACAGACCCCCTTCCAAAGTTGGTACTTCCTTTCCGGGGACCGTCCACTAAACAACCAATGGTTTCCTGAACCCTCACAATGTTGGCTCCGCCACACCCAACAGAGATGTCCAAAAATTGGCCTTCCATTCACCCTTTAAACCAACACCTGTGGAAGTCTGTTCGCCCCCCTTTTCCTTTCCCTTCCAACCTTTCTGGATTTTTGCTTTTCCCTCTCTGATTTTGCTTCCAAGTCATTTTACTTTTGATTCCTTTTAAATGACAAACCCCCTCAAATTTTTCGCCCTCTGACAAATTTTTGAACTCCACACCTTCCCTATTTCCACATTCCCGATTTTTCGCATTTTTAACCCACTTCCCTTAAGTTGACATTCCACTCTTCCAGCTCCTCCTCCCGAGCTTTAAACCCATGCTTCACACCCAAAAGAGGTTGGCACATTATATTCAATTCCTCCTTTGCCCATAATGCTTTGTTCTCCACAGAACCTGTGAAACCACCTTTTTCCTTCATCACCATGGTTAACCTCATCCTTCATAAATCCCTGCTGACAAGCAACTCCCAAATATTGAAAATATTACCCATAATCCCTCCCTTCATGGATATTCAATTTTCTTTTTAAATCGTTTACCCTCATCACCTATTTTTTATGTTCATTTTCTTTACCTTACACCCCTTCAAATCCTGCCCCCTAACTTTGCAATTTCTTTAGAATCTCCCTAAGCACAGCATCGCAAAATTGTAAACTTCCATTTGCATTTAATTCCCCCCTAATTTATCCCACCCTTCCCCAACACCCAAAAATTTTACTTTTACAACCCCACAAAAATTTAAAAACAGGGACATTAAACATCCTCACCCAACCCGCTTTCCGGAAGCACCTCCCTCTTAACTTGGCCTGAGTCTCACATCCTCAAAAACCTTCGTTTCTACCATTCTACTTCAGAACATTTTTCCCACAGCTCCTCTATCCACCACCAATGCCTTTTAAATCCATAAATGCAATAAAACTTTCCTCCTTTATCTAAATTGAAAAACCCACTGTAAACCACTTGTTAAATCTTCCCATTTAGCCCGTCATCTGCAACCTTCCTTTTGTTCTTCCCAATTTTTTCCCAAAAAACCCGCCATAATTTCTCGGTAATACTTCATCCCCTATATTTTTTTAAATCCTTTTTACTTCCCTTTTATAAAGGAATTACTTCTTCGCCTCCTTTCTCCAAATTTATTAAACAAATGCACCCACCCGTTTCCCTGCTTTTAATTTTCGCAGGATTCCTTTTCCAGTTGCTTTCCCTTCATTCTACGTACACCAGCCTCCCACCTCAATCCTTGCCCATTCCCTAACGTTTTACCCTGGCCAGTACATTTACCGCCTCCCCATGAATTTAAACCAAATTCTCCGCCATCTGTCAAAAATTTTCCACTCCCCATCTGCCAATCCCTACCTTTTTTTAAACCCGAAAAATTTCCACTCGTTTCCGGTTTTCTTCCCCTTGCTTAGTCCCCCAAAAAATTTTTTCCCGAAAATTTTTGACGGGCCCTCCCATTTTTCATCCCTTTCTTTTTGCACCCCTTCACCACTTTCACCTTTTTTACTCCATATACCCTGCCTTCATTAACACTTTCTGTTTTGAAAACCTCAGGTTCCTTTCTTTAACACCCTTTTTTTCACCCACCACCACCTTTCTCCGGGCCCACCCCCTCTGGGCCAAGTCTCTGCCCCACATTTAATCCCGTTTTTTAAACATCCTTTTTCCATCCTCCACTACTTTCTTGCCCAACTATTTCTGCCAATAGTTGCTTATTTCCCTTACTTTCCCCCCCTGTTTATACATTTCCCATTTTTGTTTGCCATTTTTTTCCATCTACCTTTTTTCCCAACTGTAGTCAAAACCAAATAATGATCTGATATTTCCCCCCTATAAACATGACACCCCGAAGCTACTTTCATCAATTTTATCCACCAAACCATAATTCAACAAACTGATTTTCCTTCCTGCCATATCATACCTTATATTTTTTATCCTCTTTTCATAAAATATGTTATTTATTCCCTTTTTTTCAAACCCTTTCACTGGCCCCAATAATGGCCTTCAAATTTACCTTTAACCCTCCACCATTTCCCACTTTACATTAAACTCAACCACAATTCCTTTCCCTTGGGTTCTCTCCACATTTCCCTTTCCCAAAATCTTCCTTCCAATTTTTCTTCAGGTGCAAAAACACTATAACCCATTTCAAATCCAACCTTTTTTTTCCACATAATCCTTGAATTTATAATTTATATTCCCCTTTTTAACTGATTTTCCCCAACATTGTTGCCACCCTTCTTTATTTTCCCACCTTATTTGAAACCCCTATTTTCCTTTATTTCCCACCAAACCCTCTTTCCCTTCAGTTTGTAGGTTGGGCAGCAACCACCCGGAGGTTACTACCATCCTGCCAGGTGACTGTGAAACAGAAACCTGAAACTGTTTTACATGATGGTGGGGATTGCTGGTGTCTTTTTTTCGTCTCATAAACATGAAATTTTCAGGTAGCCTGTTCCTTTTACTTACCCTTAGATCACACTACGCAAACATGTACACGTTTATGTATACACACTCATCTGAGTTTTTTTGGGATTTTATCTTAATAGTTCTTGTTTTTATTGCTTTTCCTTTCATATCCATGGGGAAGTGGAATAAGAATCTTTCCGAAGCCTGCTTTGTAAAAGTCAACTAAAATGCCGGGAACAATGGGCTAGAACCCTTTTCCTGATAGCTTACAAAAAAGAAGAAGAAAAAACTGTCAAAGGGGGGATGTTTGAATTTTGGTGGATGTTAAAGGAATGATAAGAAAGAATGATTGTAGATGTTATGAATGGAAGGGGATGTCCTGGTTTATGAGACAAAGCTGAAGGGGGAGGAGAGTTTCAGTGGGGGAGAAATAAATGGGATTAGATCAGGGGTTTCAAAAGAGTTAGAGCTAAAGAAGGAGGGCAATAATGTTGAATAATCAGTTATGGCAGGTAAAAAAAAAGGAAATAAATGTTTAATTCAAGGATTATGGGAGTAAAAAAAAGGTTGGAGTGAAAAGGGGTTATAGTAAGGGGGTTTTTGCACCTGGAGAAGAGGGAAGTGTAGAGGAGAGAGAGAGTTTTGGGAAATGTTGAGGAGTGGGGAGTTTTGAACCAAGTAGAGAATTGTGGTTGGGGATCTTAATGCTAAAGTGGGTAAAAATGTTGTGGAGGGGTAGAGGTAAATTTAAAGTTAAATGTAAAAAACCACACTGAGCTTATGTGTAGGAAAAAAGTTTTTAATAAGAATACATATTTTATGAAAAGAATATAAATAATATACAAGGAAGGGTAAAGCACGAATGAAAGTAGTTTGTTAGATTATGTATTGGGGATAAAGGTTGATGGGTAGACTTCAGGATGTACATGTTTAAGAGGGCAAATGATATATCGGATCATTATTTAGTTGATACATTTTAGAGTAAAAGGTAGATGGGACAAAAAGAAAATGGCCACACAAGTAAGATAGTGGTGTGTATAAACTAAGGGAGGAGGGTTAGGTGAGAATAAGCAACTATTGGCAGAAAGGTGGGCTAGTGCAAGTAGGAGAGTGGGGGTTGAAGAGATTGGAATAGTTTTAAAAATGCAGTATTAGAAAGTCAGAAGTTTGTGGCTATAGGAGGGTGGGGCAGGAGGAAAGAGGAGGAGTGGTGGAATGAAGAAGAAAGGGTGGATAAAAGAGAAAAAGGTAGTTATAGAGGTTTTTACAAAAAGAAGGTTAATATAAAGGAAAAGATATAGAGTAAAAGAAAGGTGAAGAGAGGGTGAGAGAGGCAAAAGAAGAGCGGATGAAAGAATGGAGAGGCCTGTCAAGAAATTTTTGAAAACAAGAAAAAAATTTTTGGGGTGAGATAAACAAGGTAAGGCCAGGAACGAATGGATTTGTCAGTTAAAAACAGAGTAGGGGAGTTAGTAGATGGGGAGCTGGAGGTTTGGGTTGACGGGAATTTTTTTGAGGAACTTTTAAAATTTTCAAAAAAAAAAAAAGAGGCGGTTTTTTTTTACTGGCCAGGGAGGACAAATTTTGGGGGAGTGAAGAAGAGCAGGGGGGAGGGGGGAGGTGCGTGAGGCATTACGAGAATAAAGGGGGGTAAAGCAGCTGGAATTGACGGAAGGGGCGACAGAAATGTTAAAAGCGGGGGAAAAATAGTGCTGGAGGGTTGGTATTTTTGTTTAATAAAATGTATAAAAGGGGGGAAGGAACCTAGGATTGGCAGAGAGCATTTTATAGTTTTTTTATAAAAGGGGGAAGGGGGAAAAAGAGGGAAAAAATTTTGGGGGGTAATAAGTTTTTTTATATACCAGGTAAAGTGTATGGGGGGGTTTTTTGAAAAAATTTGGGGAGGTAAGACAAAAAAGGGGATTGCAGATGAGAAAGGGGGGCTTTAGGGAATGGGTGGGAAGATCAAGTGTTTACAGTGAAGCATATAGGGAACAGTATTTAGATAAAGGTAGAGAAGTTTTTATTGATTTATGGTTTTGGGGAAAAGGGGGCATATGATAGAGTGATAGGGGAGCAATGTGGAAATTTTTTCAAGTGTATGGAATAGGTGGAAGTTACTGAAGGCTGAAAGAGTTTTTATGAGGATAGTGAGGCTCGGGTTTGGGGTGTGGAGGGGGGAATTATTCCCCCGGTAAAAGGGTTTTTTAGACAGGGAGTGTAATGTCACCATGGTTGTTTTATATTTAAATGGGGTTGTAAAAGAAGAAATGCTAGGTTTGGGGGGAGAGGTTAATTTTGGAGAATTAAATGCAAATGGGAGTTGACACATTTATTTTTTCCCCGATGATACTGTGCTTGGGGGAGATTCAAAAAAAAAAGTTAAAAAGGTTAGTGGACGTTTTTTGGGAGAGTTTTAAAGGAGAAAGTTAAAAGTGAACATAGATAAGAGTAAGGTGAGGGGGTAAAAAACGATTTAAAAAAAAAAAAATTGGGGAATCACATTGGAGGGGGGATTGGGGAAGAAGTAAATGTTTTCGTTTTGGGGGAGTTTTTGGAAAAGGGATGGGTTTATGAAGGATGGGTTTAAAAACCATAGAATTAAAAAAAAAAGGGGGAGTGGTGCGTTGAGGATCTGTGGAGACAAAAACGTTATCCATGGGGCAAAGAAGGGAAGAAAAGATGGGGGAAACCAACACCTTATATGGGTGGAAGATGGGTTGCAAATGCTGCAGCGGGGAGGAGGCTGGAGGCTGTGGAGATGTCCTGCTAAGGTGTGGTGTAAATATTAGGCAGAAAATTGGAATGGGGAAAATTTGGGGGAGAAGGGGGGGGTTACAAAATTTTGGGGGGCTGAAGAGAGGTTGTTGAGGTGGTGGGGCTTTAGAGAGAATGGATCAAAGGGGGAATATTGGAGCCCCGTAAACCGGGGAAGGGAAGGCGGGGGGGGTGCCCCAAAAAGGCGGGGGGGAAGGGGGGTAAAGGAGGTATTGTGGGCGGGGGTTGGGGCCCCCAAAGCATGGGGAGCGTGTTGATAGGAGGAATGGACCCCAAGGTTTTTGGGACATGACGATCTGTTGGAGGGGAGGGGGTAATTTTTTGTGAAGGGATTCGGAAAACCATTAATTGGGGATTTATTGGGGCTTATCCGGGGAAAAGGGAAGACAATGCCTGCACTTTAAAGGGGGGGTCTGGGATAGGGGACAGCTGGGGGAAAACTCAGCTGTCGATCTGACCCCCGGGGAAAAGAGTGATTATTTTGTGGGGGGAAAATGTTGAATGATGATGAAAGTATTTTTTTTGGGGATTTTCTTTTTTTGGGGCACCCTGCCTCGGGGGAGACAGCCAACTTGTTAAAAAAAAAAAATAATAATAATTATTATAATAATAATAATAATGTATTTTTTTTCCCCAAAATTTTCACAAAAATTTTGAATTTAAATTAGGGGAAATTTAAAAATAAAGAGAGCCACTATCATGCCATGGCATTATAAAACTAAATCTAATGGTTTTTAGACTACTTAATACTAGAGAAATTTATTAAGTTTGTTATATTTAAAAATTAGTTTATATTTATAGAGATTAAGTTTACTCAAATTACAACTAGGGTATTACACGACAAGGTGAAAGTATTTTGTAGGTTGGTTATTTTCAATAGTAAAATTAAATTTTTTAGGGGAAAAAAACACTGAGCATTGGGGAAATTTTGTTTTAAATGAGAATGCTTCAAGTTGGTGTGGGGGGGAGGTATTTATACTATAATGTAGTATTTATTACTGATGAACTTTTTTGGGGAACTAGTTTTGAAGTTTTTTTTTTTTAGGTAATTGAGAGATTTTTGGTTGGGGAAATTAGTATAGAGTAGAAAAGGTGGGGACCCAGCACTAGCATTAGGGTGTCACACCCAGCACTAGCATAGGTTTGTGTGTCACACCCCAAAAACTAGCATAGGTTGTGTCACACCCAGCACTAGCACAGGTTGTGACCGGCCAATTTTTTGGGGGTCCCCAGAGGGCCCCGGTGTTGCCATTTTAAAAAAATTCCCCTTTCCCCCTCCATTGAAACCGGGCAAAAATTGGGGGTGGAAGAGGCAAAAAATAGTCCCACTTTTTTAAAAAGAAAAAAAGACACTAGGGGGAAAACTACAGACCCCTGGCCCCCGACGGGGTATAGTATGCAAAGTCATGGGGGAAAATCATCAAAAGGGGGGGTGGTGGGGGACCTAGAAAGACACAAGCTTTTTAAAAGACAACCAGCACGGTTTTGGGGGAAAAAATTTGTCACAAACCTACTGGAGTTTTATGACAAGGGAAAAAGGGGAATAAGACACCGAGAGAGGGGTGGATAGACCCCCATTTCGGGGTGCAAGAAGGGGGTTTCCCCCGTTCCCCAAGAGGTTAATCAAAAAAAGAGGATCAGGCACACGTAAAGGGGAAAAGGAATTTGCAAGGGGGCAGGGGGAAACCGACAGGGGGAAAAACCAGGGGATGGTACGTGACGAGGTGTGGGGTTTGGGGACCTGGACAGGATTCCAAAAAAGGGTGGGGCCCAGGACCTGACTGTTTTTGGGGTAGTGAATGACAAAAAAGGGAAAGGGAAAAAACTCAAAAAATGTCCCCGTTTGCAGATTTAAAATTTAAAGAGAAGAATTAAATGTCGAAAAGGTCACAGACGAAAAAAACCTGGACAGGCTACAACCCCGGGCCAGTAACCGGCCCTAAAAATTTTCCTTGCCAAATGTAAAGTCAGGGGAAATCGGGAAGGGCAAAGAAGGGGCCCCAGACAGAGTATAGTCTAGGTGGCCAAAGACTGCAACCCCCCCTCAAGGAAAAAGATCTTTTGGGGGAGAAAAAATAATAATAACAATAATAATAATAATACTTTATTGTGACATGGTACAATGATACATGGTAGACAAGATATATTTCTTAATGAGATGTACATGAAAAAACCCCAATATGCTGTGAAAAATTGGATTTAAGCCCACTTTTTTTCTAGACTACATGGAAAAAAAATTATTTTTACAATTTATAAAAAAAGTATAATTGCATATCTAAGTTATGTTTGAATATAAGTTGAACATATCAATTTAAACAATTATTTTGCATTGCAGTTACAGTTTAGTAAAATTTTAATGTAAATTTAGGTTTTTTTTTTGTATGTATTATTCATAACGGGTTTTTTCATTTAAGTGATTAGTCAGGTTTTACATTAAGTGATTGGGCCCCGAGTTTCGTAAAACCACCCTGAAGTCTCCCAATGCCTTTAAAACCAACGTTTTTTCCCCCCTTAAGGAAAAATTTACGTAGGGGGGGGCTATTTCAGCCCCCCAAAAAAACACTTCCCCCAAGAACTTAAAAAAATTTATTTTACATTTTTAAAATTTCCGGTATTCTAACCGAGGGTCCACTGTTTCCCCACTTTGTTGAGAATGTTGGGGGAAGAACAAAAATTTAAAAAAATTATTGCATTAAATTACAGTTTGTTCAATAATGAAAAAAGTTAGGTAATAGTTAGCTTAGTTTGTATTATTCATAACAGGTTTTTACATTTGTGATTAGTCAGGGTTTTTACATTAAGTGATTTTTTCTACTTTGTTGAGAATGTTTGATATTGAGCATTTAGTTTTTGGGGAAAAGGGGTTTTTTTTGACTTTTTTTAATTGGGGTACAGGGGGTTTTTTCAAACAGGTAAGGGTTTAAATTTTCGTGCCTTTTTTATGCATTGAGTTTTTAATAGTGTTAGATGGACAGGGGAAATCGGGGGTGATCTGTGTCTAGTGTTATGGTCATGTGTCCTGTTAAAATTGGTAAGGAGAAGTTTGAGGGGGGTTAAATTTGGGCAGAGTGCTTCCCATGTAAAGGCACAGAAAAAAAATGGGGTTCCCGATGGGGAGTAAGGAGGGGTTTTTTTATTGGTGGAGAATGTTGGCCCCAGTGTGAATTTTTTTTCATTCTAACTGCTGCCTTTTTTTTGTTTAGTGGTCTGGGGTGAGTTATTGATGTAGAGCCCTGCGCAGATTCCATAGGTGAGGTAATGGGTAAATGGGGGGAGGATATAGGGGAAAAAGGGAGTTTTTGGAACATAGTACCGACTTGGGGAGTATTCCCACGGTCTTTTTGGGGGCTTTTAAAAATTTTTTTATGTGTCTGAAATTTGAGGCCACTGTCAAGATGGACCCCCACTTTTCTGTGAGTTTTCGATAGGGGGCCCCTTTATCATTATGTTAAGTGGGGGTTTTTTGCTCTGTTCCCCAAACTAAAAATTTTGGGTTTTTTCAATATTGAGATATAATATTGAGTATAAAGAGACATCTCTTGGGGGGACAAAATCAGATAAAAGCCGAGCATACGGGGGGGGTGGGGAAAACCATGCCCAAACCTCACCAGAATCATTTTAAAACTTTGACACCATATACGCCGGCCCCCACTGGGGATGCAGCACCAGTTTGGAACCCACACCTGGTCAAGCACGTCAAGAAATTAGAGAAAGTGCAAAGGTTTTTAACAAGACTAGTCCCAGAGCTAAGGGGTTTTCCATGAAGAAAGGTTAAGGGGGAAACGCCCACCACTTAAAAGGACAGGAGGGGGTTGGGGGGGCATGATAACGAATATAAATAAAGAGAATAGATAAGGTGGACAGAGAAAGAAGTTCCAGAGAGGGACACAGAAACAAGGGGTCACAAAAAGCTGGGGAAACTTATGAGTCAAAGGGGGGTTAGGGGAATATTTTTAGTCATAGAGTTGTCAGGGGGAATGAAAAAACCTAGAAAAATGTAGGGAGGCAGGAACCATACATAGTTTTTAAAAGGTTTGATAAAGCCATTGGGAGGAGAGAGAGGACCTAGTAAACCCTTTAAGAGGTGGGGCCAGGGGGAAGACCCAACCCCCGCAAAACCCAAAAAAAGGTGAGACACCCAGCAATTTTAAAAAAGGTTTTTACACCCAGCACTAGGGGTGGGGGCCCCACCCGCACTAGCATAGGTTGTCACACCGAGCACTACATAGGTTTTGTGTCAAAACCCCACTAGCATAAGTTGTGTCACCCCCCGCACCAGCACAAAATGTCACACCCAGCACTAGCATAGGTTTTGTGTCACACCCAGCACTACATAAGTTTTGGTCACACCCAGCACTAGATGAATTTTTGAGAGTGCCACAGAATTTTGGAGACGCAAGCCTTTTCTGACATTATCCTGATGCCAAATGACTTAAAAAACGGGGAAAAAGAATGTCCATGCCCCCCCGCCCCAGGCCCAGACTCATGGAACCCTGCCCTCAAGAACTGAAAAACCCCTAAAATTTTTTTTCCCTCCTATGGGGGAGGGAGCGGGGCACGGGTCGCCCCCAGTTATTTTAAAAAATGGGGATCAAAAAAAATTTTCCCACCAAAAAACCAAAACCCAAAAAAAAACCCAGGGGGAATTTCACGAACCCCAAGCTAGGCAGCAAAACCCCCCCTTCAAAGACCTAAACCTACCCCCGTTCAAAAACATCCATACTTACTACTCTGCTATCTCTTTTTAAAACCATTAATTCCAACTTTAACCCTGAGCAAAAAACCCTTTTTTTGGAAATTTTACAGGCCCCAAGACATTTTTCCCGACAAAAAATCTCTTTGACATTCTGTCCACTAAATCTATACAAAAATTCAAGGGGATAAAAGGGCCTAAAACGGGGAACCCCCGCCTGAAAATTTGGGGAATGCAGACAAATCCCCTTTTAAAAGAAACCCTTAAAAAAACCATCTCATTTTTCGCAACCCAACCGGTAGCAAAACCCATAAAAAATACTTTTTTTTTCACATATCCACAAAAAAATAATTTTTTGATATCTGTGATTTCCCCAATTGGGGACAGTACAAACCCAAAGCAAAAACACTTATTGATATCTGGGGGCCCTTTTTTCCCCTTTTAATTTTTTCCCCCCTTTTTCAGTTCTAACCAAAATTCTAATAAAAAATTTTTGCTTCATAATATTTTTGCTAGTCATAAGTTTGCCTAAGACACTCCAATACATCACCTTTTCATTAATTTTTAAAAAATTCCCTTTACTAATTTTTAAAATTTTCTCAATGTTTAAATTCCAGTACCTAAATTTTTAAACCTAATTAACCCCTAAATTACTCAACCACTCCCCGATAATCAGGGTTTTTGAGAAAAAACCCTTTTATAAATCCAAAAAGCCTAGGCATACCACAAAAAATTATTTTTGTAATATCAACTTTAATGATAACTGTAAGTACCCCTTTGGGTTTTTCATGAAATAAAGTTTTTAATTTAATTAAATTTTTTAAAATTTAAAGCCCCACCCCCACAAAGGCAGTAAAACAATAGCAAAAAAATCATGACCAAAAAAGGAACCCCCCCCCTATTATAAAATCTTTGAAAGGGTTCTAAGAAGAGGGGCGCCACCTAGATACCCATCAATTTTAAACTCAGGGGCATTTTTAGCAGGCCCTGTTTGTCCCAACTACTGGACCACCCACGACGGGGCCCGGATGTCGGGGAAACAAAAGAATGAGAAAGGGGAATTTTCCCCAAAATCTAAATGGGGTTTTGAAAAATGCAATTACATTAAGTTTTTTAACCTGGGTGAATTTATATCACCGTAGGCAACAAAAAATTTTTACCCCTCCATGGAAGATGTGTTCATTTAATTTTTACATACCCAAAAAGTTTTTCCCAAGAAAAATCATTGCCCCTAATCCCTTCCTTAAATCACTTGTTAAAGCAACTGCTCAAGAAGAAAAATTTATTTTAGCTGGTAGTAATAATAATAATAATAATAATAATAATAATTTTTATTTTTAAAGCATGTTCAAGTGTTTAAAAAGTTATTGGTAGTTCATTATAAACAATTATAAAAAAGTAAAAACAAGGGGGGCCACGGGGTGCCATCATTAGGGGGCCCCTTTTTCTAGAGACTTATTCACTAATACTTAATGCTAAAGAAATTGGGGTTTAGTTTATTCTAGTTCTGGGTTTTTTTAAATTTTAAATGGTTATAAAATACTATTAAAAAATTAAAGAGAAATTGGGGGTTAGTTTAATCTAGTTGTAGAATTTATTTTCAAAAAATTCAGTATGTTGGTAATGTATAGTATAATAACAATACTAGAAAAAATTTTTAGAGTTTCTTCTAGAAAATATTTTATTTCAAATTAAGAAAAAAATGATACTATAAAATTTTTTAAAGACAAAATGATGATATGAAATTTTAACAAGTGTTAAGGAGGGGGAAAAAAATCTCAAAATTTTATACACTGGGGGGATCTAAGCAGGGGCTTCCCCGGGAGGGGGGGCATCTGCCTGGCCACCCCCTAAAATTTAAAAACAATAATAATTTTTTTTTTAGGTAAAAAAAAACAACTGGGGCCCCACTGCAAACTGAATTTTTGCAATCCTTATGGCACTAAAGAACTTTTTTACACTGAGCTTGGGGTCTATCATCATTACTGGGTTTGTTTTTCATTGGGGCCCCTTTACTCAAAAATGACTTAAAAGCATGCTCATTGGGGAAAACCCGGGGTAGATACTCAAAAATCCGGGGAAAGGAATTGGTACATTTCATGGGGTTTCCCTCACACATTGGATTACTCCTTTTTTATAAAGTTGATAATTTTTGCCGAAGAGCAACCCAAGGGGGAATGTAAAAATAATTTTTATATTTTCTAAAATTAAAATAAATTGGGGAGAAATAAATAATAAATAAAGGGTATAGGAATGCAGTTAGAAGCCTGAGTAGATCATAACCCACTATGATAACATGAATGTAGATAAGTATGTTTATGGGGCAATTTGGGGAAGTGAAAAATTTTTACTGATGTTGTAGTGGCCGGGGGTTTTCTCAAGTAAAATTTTCGACTTACGATTTTTTTTTATTCCAGAATGCTGTTAAACCCCTTACCAAAGAATTTATCTCCTTAAGAAATGTTGTAAAAAAAGACTAGTCCTTTTAGCCCCCCCAAAATTAAAATTTAAAAAAAACATTTAAAAAAAACTTACAAAAAGGGGATTTTGGGGGCCATCGAACCCCCAGGTACCACTGTATTTTGGAGTTTGGGAGATAAAAGATGATGATCAAACTAAATGCAAATTATGTGATCAGGCATATGGTCACTGTCTTGAACACTATGTGCTGAATTGTCCACTTATTGAGGAAATAGGGGGAATAAAAACCCTTTGGGGACATGTCGATATCTTATTAGTAAAGGGTTTAGGATCCCCTTCCCCATTCTAAGAAAATTTTTAAATTTGCTTGTAACAGATAAGTGAACTGTAGATAAAAAACCAAAAAATTAATTTATAACCCCTATCTGTGCTCATGATAAGGGAAAACACAGATGGGATGTTTGTGGAGCAACTTCAATGTGAATGACTGACTGATGTTTTAGTGGCCAGGCTTAGGTTTTTACAGGTTTTTGACAGTTTGGGAGACACAGATGATATCAAACTAAATGCAAATTATGTGATCAGGCATATGGTCACTGTCTTGAACACATGTGCTTAATTGTGCACTTTTGGGGGAAATAGAGATAGACAATATAATAACCTATGTGACATGTCAAATTTTCTTATTCTTTAAATAACATCCCTTTTGGGGACTAAGCAAATTTCCTAAATTTGTTTGTACAGATAATTGAAATGTAGATATAAACCCAAATGTAAAATTTAAAAACCCCTTTTTTTGGGGGGCCATCCGGGTTTTTTTGTATCCATATGCTTTTTCCCACCCTCCACAGGATGGATAGGGGGGAAAAAATAGCCACTGGGGGCAAAATTAAATCGGGAAAAAATTGGGGGGGGTGGATCTATTTTTTAAAAAAATACAAAGAGTAGTAGTCAACAGAGAAACCCCGGGGGCGGGAGGTAAAAAACTCTGTTCCACAAGGCACAGTACTGCCCCCATCTTGTTCCATCCTAAAATTGGGGCATAGACGGGGGTATAAGCCAGAGTGCCGGTTTTATTTGCAGATGAAAACCCTCTGCATGATGTGTCCACTATTGAAGAAAACGGGGAAACTCCAAAAATCAACCAAATTTTAAAAAAGGGGTGGAAAAAATATGAAGTTCAATGATGAAAATTTTAAAATTATACCCGATATGGAAAATGTAGAAGTATCAAACAATTTAAATAAAAAAAAATTGGGATATCACAGGGAGAGAGGGATTATGGAAGAAGTAAATGTTTTCATATATTTGGGAGTTGACGGTCAGGGGGGGGGTTTAAGGATGGGGTTAAAAAGAATTGATAAAAAAAAAAGGCGAGTGGCATTGAGGATTTGGGAGACAAAAGTTATCCAGGGGGGCAAAAAGGAATGAAAAAGATAGTGGTAAACACTTTTTTGGGGGGAAAACAGGGGTTTCAAATGTTGAGGAGGAGGGGCGGGGGGCAGTGGAGAGTCCGTAAAACAATGTGGTTAAAAATATGCAGAAAATTGAATGGGAAAATTGGGGGAAGGTGGGAGTTTTAAAAAATATTTGTCAAGAGCCAAGGGGGATTGTTGAGGTTTTTGGGGTTTAGAGAGAATGGATCAAAGAGAATGATTGGGAGAGCGTAAAAACTGTAGGGGAAGGAAGGGGGGGGGGGGTCCCCAAAAAGGGTTGGGGGGGAGGGGGTAAAGGAGGCTTTTGGGCGGGGGGTTTGGGCTTCCAGCAAGCATGTTGGGGGTGTTTTATAGGAGTGAATAGACGAATGGTTTTTGGGGCCCGACGAGCTTTTGGGGTGAGCAGAGTAACATTTTTGAAGGGATTAAGGGGGAAAACCGTTAATTGATTTTTTTGACTTGAGTCCTAAATGGGAAGTACAAGCCTGCACTTTAAAGGAGGGGCTGGGATAGTACAGCTGGGAGGGGGCTATTCCAGCTGTCGATCTGAGCGCCCTGCAAAGACAGTGATTATGTAGAGTGTGGGGGAAAAAGTTGAATGATGATGAAAGTATTTTCTTTTTTGGGGTTTTCTTTTTGGGCACCCTGCCTTTTGGGGGAGACGGCTGACTTATTGAAAAAAAAAGGGAAAAAAGGAAAAAATCTCACGGGGGATAAAAAAAAATTTCCAACCACAAATAGAGTGAAAACAAGTCAAAGACCTGGGGGGGATCATTGAGGATCTCGCTTCAAGGACCATAACACTGAGAAAAGCATCTGCTAGAAGAATGACAGGATGGATAATGAAAACCTTCAAAACCAGGGATCCAACCCTTTAAAAACCCGGCCGTTTTTCTATCAGGCGGAAAATTTTTACACTAATCACCTTTCAAGGCAGGGAAATTGCTGCCAGAAAATGTGCAGAGAACCTTCAGGGGAAAGCATAACATAAACCACCCCAAAAACGCTTGAAGTTCCAAACCTGTACCCTAGAATGCAGGGGGAAGAAAAATTTTTTAATACACTTTGAAAATTCTAGAGGGGTGGGGCCCGGGGGGTCTGGTGGCTAGAGTTTTCTTCACACACGGAGGGCCCGTGTTCGTTCCCCCGGGGGGTGGAAACATTTACGGTTTCCACCCCGTTGTCATGTTCACCAGCAGAAAATAGGTCCGGGGTTTTTAGCGACGGGGGGCGCATCCGGGGGCAAGTTAAAAACCCCAATGGAAATAAGAGTCCTCGATGACGCACTGACTTTCTTGGGTTATCCTGCGCAACCCCCCGTTAAAAAAACCAAGAAATCTTATCTTATCTTCCAAAAACCCCACGAGTCACGTGTGACCCAACAAAAAATTTACAAAGAACCATTACAGTTGACGGGGAGATTAGTGAATTGTTATAGCGTTAAGTAATTTGTTCATGATTGTAACCATTTTTAAAAAATAAGAAATTTATTACATGTTTCATTACCTTTAACTTGTGAGTTTTTTACCTTGTAGCTTGTTAGTTCATTACCTTTTAAAATTTCTCAGCTATCAAAAAATTTTGGGGGCCAGTCCCCCGGGCCCATTAACCTCTGTCATCTTTTTCTACCGCCCCAGGGGGGGTGGGGGGGGTAAAAAAAAGATATAAACTGAAAACAAATCACCCCTACGAAAGCAAAAGACCGGGAGACGATGTAACATCCCCGAATGATAAGCAGGGTGCCACTAGCACGTTGAGAGACAAACAATAAGTGTCAGGGGCCCAAGACTGTTCAATTTCCCGCATACATAAAAGGGATTACCAATAGACCCCTAACTGTCTTCCCCACACTGGGGAGGTTTAAAACGGTACCGACCGCCAGGCTGGTCAGGTAACCAGCCAGGCGGGGAAGACCAGCCGCACTTTGGACTACGTGGGCCAGCAGTAACAGCCTGGTTGATCAGGCCCGATCCACCATGAGGCCTGTCACAGACCGGGGCAGGGGGTTGACCCCCCAACCCCTCCAGGTAAGCATGGTTTTGTCACACCCAGCACTAGAAGGTTGTGTGTCACACCCAGCACTAGCATAGGTTTAGTGGCACACCCAGCACTAGCATAGGTTTTGTCACCCCCGCACAAAGGTGGGTGACCCCCAGACTAGCTGGTTGGGGTCACACCCAGCACTAGATTGGTTGCGTGTCACACCCAGCACTAGTATTGGTTTGGGGTCCCCCAGCACTAGCATAGTTGGGGGGTTTTTTTCCCCCCCAGCAAAGGGTTCACCCAGCACTAGCATAGAGGTTTTCACACCCAGCCGCATAGGGTGTCACACCCAGCAAGCTGGGGGTCACAACACTAGCATGTTAATTTTATGTCACACCACCAAGTTTGGTTGTGTCACACCCCCCAAAATTTTGGTTGGGGCACACCCAGCAAGATAGGTGTGTCACACCCAGAATTTGCAAGAGGTGTGTCACACCCAGCACTACATTTTGGTTTTGCCACCCAACATCGGTTGTACCCCAGCACTTAAGGGTTTCACACCCACCATCAAAGGGGGTTACACCCAGCACTATCAGGGGTTTTTACACCCAGCACTATCAAGGGGTCACACCCAGACTATCATAGGGGGCACCCCAGCACTATCAAGGGGTCACACCCAGACTATCATAGGGGTCACCCCCAGCACTATCAAGGTTGTGTCACACCCAGACATCAAGGGTACCCCAGCACTATCAAGGGTTTTGTCACACCCAGCACATCAAGGTTTTTCACCCCAGCATATCAAAGGTTTTGTCACCCCAGCACTATCATAGGTTGTGTCACCCCAGATATCATAGGTTGTGTCCACCCAGCACTATCAAGGTTGTGTCACCCCAGATATCATAGGGTGTCCACCCAGCACTATCAAGGTTTTGTCACCCCAGCATATCATAGGGTGTCACACCCAGCACTATCAAGGTTGGCACACCCAGCACTATCAAGGTTTTGTCACCCCGCACTATCATAGGGGGTCACACCCAGCACTATAAGGTTTGTCACACCCGCACTATCTAGGTTTGTCACACCCAGCACTATAAGGGGTTTTGCACACCCAGCATATCAAAGGGTTTTCACACCCAGCATATCATAGTTTTTCCACCCAGCATAAAGGGTGTCACACCCGCATATCAAGGGTCCCCCCCCTACCAAGGGTGTCACACCCAGCACTACAAGGGCACACCCCATCAAGGTTTTGTCACACCCCGCACTACTAACCCCCACCCCATAAGGTGTTACCCAGACTTTAAGGTTTGGACCCCCGCACTACAAAGGTTTTGGGCCCCCACATTAAGGGTTTTGTGTAACCCAGACATCATAGGTTTTTCCACCCAGCATCATGGGGGTTTTCACCCCAACTTTTTAGGTTTTGTCACCCCCAGAATCATAGGGTCACACCCAGCACTATCAAAAGGTGTGCACACCCAGCACTTTATTTTGGTTTCCCCCCAGCACTATAAGGGTCACACCCCCCCATATAGGTTTTGTCACACCCAGAATCATGGGGTCACACCCAGCACTATCAAAGGTTTTGTCACACCCAGCATACATGGGGGTTTACACCCAGCACAAAGGTTGTCCACCCACCATATAGGTTTTTGTCACACCCAGCACTATTGGTTTTGTCACACCACACTACAAGGGGCACACCCGCATAAATAGGTTTTGTCACCCCAGCACAGGGTTGTCCACCCCCCGCACTAGCATAGTTAGGTTGTGTGTCACACCCAGCACAAGTTGGTTTGTGTCACACCACACTAGCATAGGGGGGACCCGCATAGATGTTGGTGTTCACCCCCGCACTAGTTGTTTTTTTGGTTTTTTTGTCCCCCCAACCCCCGCACTAGCATAGAGGTGTGTGTCACACCCAGCAAGCATAGTTAGGGTTTTGTGTCACACCCAGCACTAGCATAGAGGGTGTCACACCCCGCACTAGCATATTGGGTTTTTTACACCCAGCACTAGCATAGTTGGTTTTGTGTCACACCCAGCACAGCATAAGGTGTGTTCACACCCAGCACAGCATAGGGTTGTGTGTCACACCCAGCACTAGCATATTTGGGGTTGTTTTCACACCCAGCACTGTTTAGGTTTTGTGTCACACCCAGCACTAGCATAGTTAGGTTGTGTGTCACACCCACCTAAAGGTTGTGTGTCACCCCAGCACTACAATTTAGGTTGTGTCACACCCAGCACTAGCATAGTTAGGTTGTGTGTCACACCCAGCACAGCATAGGTTGTGATCACACCAGCACTAGCAAGAGGGTGTCACACCCAGCACTAGCATAGTTAGGTTATGTGGCACACGCCCCGATGGCATGTTGGCTACCCTTTGCTTCACGCACGGAGGGGGGTTTAAAATTTGGGGGGGCCGAAACATTTCAAGTTTTCCCCACACAACATATATACAACAGGCCTAGTGTTAATCGACATGGCCTAGGACAAAATGGAACAAACCCCCCATCATAGCAAGGTTGTGTGTCACACACCATCACTAACGTGGCGGGGTGGGGGACCGATCACCAGCGGGTCGGGTTAACGGCTCAGGCCCACCACAGCCCAAAAAAAAAAACAACGCTGTTGTTGTAAACAATGTTGATAAATTAGAAAATGCAGCAAATGGCTGATAGCGGCCTCAATTTTCAACTTTTTTTTAAAAAGACAATCAACGTTACCACGCCATTAAATGTAGATGCTTAATTATCACAAACATATTTTCTAGAAAATAAGGCGAGTAATAAGTGGGCTATTGATTTTTTTTCTTGGCTTGGGCAGGGAATTTTGCGGATCTGATAAATTATGGAATTGCCCCGTTCCCCCCTTGATCAACCGAATGTTTTTACCACCCCCCCCGGGGCGCTCCCTTTTTCGGGTTTAACGCTCCACCGTGAATAGTATTGATTGGAATTTCGGGCCCGGGTTTTTAGCAGTGGTTATCCTGGCACGTTACCCCAATGCAATAATAAAAAATGATGATAATACTGTGTTAAAAATATTTTCGGGCCCAAAAATCTGAATGGTATGACTTTTTTAGGGAGGAGGAGACTAGCGGGGCCTTTGACCCATTAACAGGTCTAACTCACTCCCCCTACACCCGAAGGGTGCCAGTGGAAATAAAGTCATTTTGGAGGCTTTCAGGGGACTGCTTGGGAGTTTGTGCCATTATCCACAACTGTATACCTGAGTATACCTGTCAAAAAAGAAACCCCCCCTGTACCCCAATTCAAAACGATGCTAAAAAAACCCCTTTCACCCAAACAATTGCTCCATATCAAACATTCCCCCCAAAGTAGAATAATCACTTAACGTAAAACCCCACTATTCAAGTCAATGTAATGTATAATGAAAATAAGAATGAAAAAAAGTTATGAATAATACTTACTTAGCTAATTATTCCCACAACACTTACATTATAATGACCACGAAACTAACTGCAATGCAATTAATTGTTTTAATTGTTATCTCACTCAAATTGCATTGCTGCAATAAATGCCCCAATTTTAATTTTTATGTTCAACTTATATTCAAACTTTATAACTTAAATATAATTTACATTTTATAAATTATCAACCATAACTTTTTTTTTTTTTTTTATTATATTGTTTAATTTGTTTAATCTGATTTAATTAATTTTTTTAATGAAGACAAAAGTACAAAACTATGTTCAAATTTCAACTTTTAAAACCACCTTTTTCATTGTATACTATCTACAAAATTTCAATTTTTTTTTTAATTTTAAGTCTGCCCCCAAAAGCCCTGTACTAGGGGGTTTTGATGACACCCCATGTAATCTCAATAACCAAATGTAATTTTTTTTTCATGTCCAAATAAAAAAATTATTAATTTTTTTTTTTATTAGAAGGTTCCGGGGTAACGTCTGCGGCCTGGTCTGTGACCGCCCCGGGGGGTCAGGCCATAACCAGGCTGTTTTTGTTGGCCGCATGCAAACCGACGAAAACCACAACCCGGTGGTCAGGTACTGACTTTAGGTGTTGTCCAGTGCTTTGAAGACAGCCAGGGCATCGGAATCCCCTTTATGTTGCGGGGGGAGTTGAACAGTCTTGGGCCCCCACACTTATTGTGTTGTCTCTTATCGCCTAGTGGCACCCCTGCTTTTCATTCGGGGGGGGTTGCATCATCTACCAAGTCTTTTTTTTTTATAGGGGGGATTTTCATGTAAGTTTTACTAATCCCCAGGATTACAGGTTTAGGGGAATTGCTTTTTCCCGTAATTGAGGTGTTTTATCACAAAATTTTTTGCCCCGAAGGTTCTCTGTACATTTTCTAGGTCAGCAATTTCACCCCCTTGAAAAAGGGATGTTAGTGCAGCAAATTCCAGCCTAAAAAAACAAAACCCCAAGAGGTATCATGCGCTTTTGGATCCCTAGTTTTACCTAGGTTAAAAAACCCAAGGTTTTAAAAATAATAATAAAATAATAATAATAATAATAATAATAATAATAATAATAATAATAATATTTATTTAGACAGGGGGCAATGAAAAGGTAAATGATACATAGGTATAAATGAGATTTTATAAAAGCCCCCCTTTTTGCATTGCGGCATTCTTAGGAATATTTAATAGTAGACTACATGGTAAAAATTATTTTTAATTTATAAAATAAGTATAATTGTGTATCTAAGTTTTAAAAATTTTAAAAAGTTGAACATAATAATTTATTAGTTGTAGCAATGCAACTAATTGAGGAGATAACAATTTTAAGCAATTAATTGCATTGCAGTTACAGTTTACGGGACATTAAATGTAAATGTTATAGAAACAGTTAGCTTAATGAAAAAAACCCCCTTCCACCAAATAATTGCTCCATATCAAATTTTCCCAGCAAAGAGAATAATCACTTAACGAAAAAACCTGACTAATCAATTGAATGTAATGTATGAATGAACGTGAATGAATGTAAAACCTGTTATGAATAAAAGCATACTTATAATTATTTCCACAACTTTTACATTTAATGACCACGTAAACTAACTGCAATCAATTAATTTTTTAAAAATTTTTCCACTCAATTAGTTGCATTGCACAATAAATTGCTACAATTAATTGATATGTTCAACTTATATTCAAACTTTATAACTTAGATATGCAACTTTACTTATTTTATAAATTATAACCCCAAATTTTTATTATTTTATTATTATTATTTTTTTAATTTGTATAATCTGATTTAATTAATTTTATAATGAAACAAAAGAAAAAAACTATTTTTAAAAAAATGTCATGTCTAAACTATTTCAAATTTCATAGCTTAAATATCACCTTTACTCATTGTATACTATCTACAAAAATTCACAATTTAGTTTTAAGTTAATTTTAAGTCTGCCCAAAATGTCCTGATACTGGGTTTTTCATGTACATCATGTAATCTCAATAACCAAATGTAATTTTTTTTGTATCATGTCCAAATAAACTATTATTATTTTTATTATTATTATTATTATTATTATTATTATTATTATTATTATTATTATTATTATTCATAACGGTTTTTTTACATTTAAGGATTAATCAGGTTTTTACATTTAAGTGATTATTCTACTTTTTTGGGGAATGTTTGATTTGGGGAGCATTTGGGTTTTGGGTAAATTTTTTTTTTTAGCACGTTTTGAATTGGGGTACAGGGGGGGTTTTTGGCAATGACAGGTAATAATTCCAAATTTTTGGGCCTTTTTATATCTTGTTTTTTTACATATGTTAGATGGACACGGGAACATCGAGGAGGATCTGTGCTTTATTTCAAATACATGTAATAAAAGGGGGGGGGTACTTATAGTTATACATTAAAGGATATTACAAGATTTTAATAATATGCCTAGGTATGCCTAGGCTTTTCAGGCAGTCTTAATAGGTCTTACTCAATAGCTATACAATGATATACAGATTGTAAGGTTAGGTTTCAAAATTTTGGGATGAATTTAAAAAAATTTTGAATTTAACAATTAGTATAAAATTTTCAATTAGTTTTATATTAAGATAAAGGTGAAAATTGGCATAATATAGTTTCTATATTGGATATCTTGGCAAACTTATGACAGCTTAAGAAGGAGCAATAGTTGTATTAGAATTTTTGAACTGTGCAAATTAAGGGGGAACAAGATATCAATAAGTGTATTTTGCGGGTTAGTAATGTGCAAAAAGGAGAATCACAGATAAATAAGTGTATTTTGCTGTGGGGATGTGCAAGATAAAGTGTTTTCGTATGGTTAACTACCGGTTGGGTGCGTAAGTGAGATAAGATGTTTTAACGGTGCTTTTGAAAATGGAGGTTGTGTCTGCAGTTCAGAGTTTTGGGGGGGAGTTCCAGATTTTAGGGGCCCCTTTTTTGGGATTGAATTTTTTATAGATTTATCGGCACGGGAATGTCAAAGAGATGTTTTTTTCTGGTATTATGTCTTGGGGGGCCCGTCACAACGTCAAGAAAGTGTTTTAGCCAGGGTTAAAGTTAATTAATGGTTTATAAATGTAGATAGAGAGTAAAGTATGGATGTTTGGACAGTGAGTAGGTTTAGGCTTTGAAGAGTGGGGGTGGCCAGCTTTATTGTTGAACCTTTGGGGTTTTTTTTTTTTTTGGTTTGGTGGGGAAATTTCTGTTGATCCCCGCACAAATGGTATTGGGTAGGGGGAAATGAGGAGTAGTATAGTGTGAGTAGGGCTGATTGTGGTCATAATACCTATCTTAGAGAGGGTCCCCACAGTTTTGGGGACTTTCTTTTTTTTGGTTGGGGATGGGGCTGGAATTTAGGCGCGTCAAGGTGAACCCCCAACTTTCCCCCCTTATGTCTAGCAATAGGGGGAGAGTTTTTCTTAATGTTTTTAATTTTGGGGCATCTGTTCTTTGCCCCAAAATAAATAGAAGGTCTTTTTAGTGTTGAGTGTGTTTTTTTAAAAACATCCATGGATATTTTTATTAATTGCCTTAATGGTATTAAGGGTGGAAGGCTAGTGTTATGTTTTTTTTGTTAAATTGGTAAGAGAAAATTTTAGTGGTGGGGGTTTAAATTTGCAAGAGTGTTCTATGTATGAAAGGACAGTAAAAAGAGGGGGAAGTCTTGTAAGAAATTTTTTATTTTTAAAGGGAGTATGTTGCTGAGTGTGAATTTGTTATCATTTAAAAGCTGCCTTTTGTTGTGTTATTAGTGGTCAGATGAGTTATTGATGTAGAGCCCATGTGCAGATTCCATAGGTGAGGGGGGGGGAAAAAAGTGAGTGATATAGGGTAAGGAGAGCTGGTTGTGGAACATAGTACCATCTTGGATAGACCCCCGTCTTTGAGACTTTTGAAATTTGTTGTGTATGTGTCTGAAATTTGAGGCCACTGTCAAGATGGATTCCTAAGAATTTTCCTCTGTGAGTTTTGTGATGGACCCTTTTTAAATTTTGTTAAGTGGTGCTTTTAGCTCTTTCCCCCAAATGAATAAAATAGGTTTTATAATATTGAGAGTTAGTTTGTTAGTCATCATCCAGGTAGATATTTTCCAAAACAGTATTTACAGTGTTGGCTAGTATGTCTGGGCTTGGGGGGGTAAATGTAGTGTCATCTGCAAATAGTATGGGTTTAGAGTTTTGATGCATTTGGTAGGTCAATGTAAATGAGAAAGAGAAGTGGGCCAAACACCCTTGGGACACCTACTGTAAAGTTTGTGCGGTAGAGCTAGCTCCATTTTGAAATATTGGTTTTTTCCAAGGATGATTTT